>VDFB02176715.1:0-20404 GCA_007258455.2 Sequoia sempervirens
TAGGATCTATATTAGAGATGACTGCACACTAGTAAGGAAACCACAAAGTAGAATCAACCCTGCATTGAGGGAGATTGTAAAAGGGGATTCACTACAGAAGTTATTGGATGCAGGATTTATCTACTGTATCCCAGACAGCCAATGGGTGTCCCCTTTGGTAATTGTGCCTAAAAATGGAGGTAAATGGAGAGTTTGTGTTGACTATAGAGAACTCAACTCTACCACCAAAAAGGATCATTTTCCCCTTCCTTTTATAGACCAGGTATTGGATTCACTTGCAAGTAAGCAGTATTTTTCCTTCCTAGATGGATTTAGTGGTTATAATCAGATACAGATTGCACCTAAAGATCAGGAAAAAACAAATTTTACCTATCCTTGGGGGACTTATGCCTATTTAGTACTCCCATTTGTTTTATGTAATGCACTTTCAACCTTTCAAAGAGAGGTTATTAGTATATTCTCAGATATCTCACATGATTGTATGGAGATCTACATGGATGATTTTACTACTTATGGTGCTGATTTTGCAAAAGCATTAGAAAACCTGAGAAAAAATTTGTAGAGATGTAAGCACCATAATCTGTCCTTGAATAGTGATAATTACTTTATGATCATGCAAGAAGGAGTAGTCCTTGGCCATTATATCTCTTGGAAAGGAATTCAAGTGGACCCAGCCAAGATTGAGGTAATTACCAATCTTCCTATTCCTGTCAAGCAAAAAGATGTTAGAATTTTCCTAGGACATGCAAGATACTATAGGTGCTTCATAAAATATTTCAGTAAGATAGCAACACCACTTTATAATCTTCTAGCTAAAAATGTTGAGTTCCAGTGGACAGAGGATTGTGATAAAAAATTCTCTTATTTAAAAATAGCCTTAACCCATGCTCCTATTCTCAAAGGCCCTAATTGGGAACTCCCTTTCCATATTCACATAGATGCATTTGATTATGCTATAGGGGTTGTCTTGGGACAAAAAGAGGGAGAAATTGAGAATGCAATCTACTTTGTCAGTAAGAACCTACAAGGAGCTGAGTTTAACTACACAGTGACAGAGAAGGAGATGTTGGCAGTCATTTATGCTCTCAACAAGTTCAGGCATTGTATAATAGGATATCAAATCTTTGTCTATACATACCATGCAACCATAAGATACCTTATGAACAAGCCCTTGATTTTAGGTAGGCTAACAAGGTGGTTGTTGTTGATTTAGGAATTTGATATCACTATTATGGACAAACTAGGTAAGGAAAATGTTGTGGCATAATTTCTCTACAAATTGACTACATCAGAGGACAATCAAATCATCGATGACTCTTTTCTTGATGAACATTTTTTCTCCATTAGGGTGCACACACCTTCGTATGCAGATATAGCCAATTATTTGGTTACAGGGAGACTTCCCCCTCATTTCTCTCCAAAAGAGTGAAGGGTTCTTATAGAGAAAAATTTTCCATTCTCATGGATTGCAAGATGTTTAATCTATACTGGACCAAATCATGTGATGAGAAGATGTGTAAGAGATGATGAAACCTATGATATACTACATGCATGCCATAATGAACCCTATGGAGGGAACTTCACATCTAAGAGAATAGCCATGAAGATTCTCAATGCAGGGTATTACTGGCCCACACTTCATAAGGATGTAGGAAAGTACACTAGGAAGTGTGATAGATGTCAAAGGATGGGCCAACCAACTAAATCAAATGAGATGCCTCTATATGCTCAAGTAGTTATCACACCATTTGATAAACAGGGACTTGATGTTGTAGGTCCAATTGATCCACCATCAAATGGAAAATCTCACATCCTATTTTGCACTAACTATGTGACTAAGTGGGTTGAGGTCAAAGCCATGAAACATGCTAGGTACAATAAAGTTGTAGAATTCCTCTATGAGGAAATCTTCACATGATATGGGGTTCCTAGAGAGATATTCACAGATCAAGGGGCTCAGTTCACATCCACTCTTGTCACAACATTGCTAAATGAGTATAATTCCAAGCATAGGAAATCTACACCCTATCACCCTCAAGCCAATGGATAGTTTGATGTAACAAATAGGGAAATAGAAGCTATTTTGACCAAAATAGTAGCCATCCACAAAAAATATTGGGAAAATAGGTTACCAGAAGTTGTCTATACCTATAGAACCACTTGGAAAACCACCACTGGTTTTACCCCTTTTGAACTATTGAATGGAAAAACAGTCATGATTCCTATAGAGTTTGAACACAAAACTCTTAGGACAACACTAGGCCTTGGGATAGATATATTTGAGGCATAGAAGGACAAGGTTATGCAACTAAATCCCTTAGATGAGATGAGGAAATAAGCTCTCCATCATGTTGAGATGGTGCAGAACCAAAGAGTCAGATGGCATGACAAATACATCAAGGAAAAGAAGTTCTAGCCAAGTGATTAGGCACTTCTTTATGATTCCAGGTATAAAGACAATGTAGGAAAATTGTAAACTAGGTGGTTGGGACCGTATGAGGTTGCTAAGGTCTTCTCCAATGGTGTTGTTCAACTTAGAACAATTGATCTTGTCAGATTCAAGCTCCTGGTCAATGGTCATCATCTCAAGTTATATCATAAACCAACTTCCAAACAAGAGTTCATGCAACAATTTATTGAATACTAGACCTCTGAAGTTCCTACAGCTGAAGGAATCGAACCTAGTGTCCATCCTTCTAACTAGTCAAAGGTATGCATGCAGTCAAAATAAAGATTTCCATTTTTTGTGGAAATTGACTTCTCCATCAATAAATCTATCCACCCATCCATCTCCACCCTTTCTCTCTCTTCCATAACTCCACCATCACTTCACTCCTTCATCACTTCATTTAATAGATCAATTGTACTTTTCTAGTGACCGATACTTCCTTCCACATTATTTTCAAAAGACACTCCAAATTTTCAGGTACGTGCATAACTACTTGATGTATCTTAATTACCTTAAATGCATTTGTTTAATTACTATACATTAATATTGATATTTCACATAGCACATATTTTACTCTTCTCATCACATCCTAATTACATCCCAGCCTGTGTGGACACATGCTTTTATTTAGGTTGGGGGGGAGTGTGAACCCACATGTCCACATGTCATACATGTCATTCATGTGCCAGCATGGCAGCGAATTTGAAATGAGAAAATTTGAAATGATATAGTTGAAGTGACGTCTTGCATGTATGATATGACATTAAGCCATCGCCATTTTCCTTGATGATACCCCTCCTTCATGTCTTCTTTACTGCCTTAGTCATAGTTATAATGCCAACAAAAAGGTAAATTCAAGAGTCATACGACATTGGCATTAGTATTGGTGAAGAGTTGTAGGAAGCAAAAAAGAAATTGGGTTTTCAGAAGAAGGATTGCAAGAAAGAAGACTTTGCAAAGGTGTTTTCTAGATTGTGAGTAGAAGTAATGGGAGGTCAGCTGATCATAAATGAACCTATAGTTCACCAAGTGATCCTCCAAGATGCACTCTCTTTGGCTGAATTTAGAAATTGTGGATGGTTAGACTACTTTTTGAAACTAGATAGTTTCAATGAAGAAATTTCTTTGGAATTTGCACAAATGCTTTTTTATGGTAAGGCAATGGTGAAATGGCTAGAAGTTATAGCCACTGAAGAGAATATTGTTGAGGTAACAGGTTTTCCTGTTGAAGGAGAACCCTACCCTACTTCTAGGAATGCTAGATCAGCTAGGGCAGAATTCACTAAGCCTATTGATCCTCCGCTTGTTGTAAACAAACAAGGAACAAGGAGAACTTCTCTACCAGAAAAATGGAAACAAGTTGTTTACATTATCAAGTATATTACATGCAAGGGTCGCCAATCATGTCTCCATTCTCTATATTTCAAGCTTCTAAATCACATGAGATATGGTAGGAGGATGAACGTGCCAAATGTATTGTACAACCTTTTTGCAATCATGGTAGCCGAGACACAGAAAGGTAGGGAAAACTATGTTTCCCATCACTTTTTGATTAAATTACTTATAGAAAATTTTTTCCAAGAAGTGTATGGTACGTCATGGGCAGAATTTTTGACAATTGATAAATTCATATTAGAAAATGTGGGTTCTAGAGGTCAGCCCCAAGCTTGTAGGGTTAGTAGGGATGTGGGGGTTACTAAAGCCACTCCTGGAGCATCAACTTCTAGCACAAACCCTAGCATAAACCCTCTTGCAATAGAATTTGCAATAGAAATTGGTTCCTTTGAATCAAAGCATTCGGATGAAGAAAGTTCATCTTTGGATCCTAATGTCAATGTTCTTTCTAAAACTCTAGTTCGTACTAGGACTACCCTTCAGAAAGAGGAAGCACAAATGAGAAGAGCATAAATTAGAAAAGGAAAGGCTAAGAAGAAGAAACCATTAAAAGTAAAACCTATCCATAGGAAGCAAAAAT
Source organism: Sequoia sempervirens (assembly GCA_007258455.2). NCBI lineage: Eukaryota > Viridiplantae > Streptophyta > Pinopsida > Cupressales > Cupressaceae > Sequoia > Sequoia sempervirens. The sequence goes on from VDFB02176715.1 coordinate 4,425, forward strand.
TTGAAGACATTGGTCATCCTGCAACCACTGAGAAACATAAAATCCCTCAAAAGAAATCAAAACCAATTGATTCAACTACTGATATGCCTCCTAAAAGGAGTCCAAGACTTAGAGGGAAACTTAGGAAGGATACAAAAGAGCCTAAGGGACAGGTAAATATAGAAGTGGAAGAAGTTCTTGAGGAACAAGCAAACATAGGATTGGCAGAACTTGTTGTTGCAGAGCAAGTTGAAAATCAGGAACCACTGCAACCAAAGCAAGATGAACAACAAGAACCACTACAACTAGAGCAATTTGAACAACATGAAGTACGATTAAGAAAATATCTAATAGGGATGATCCAGGTGGATCCAGAATACCTGCAAGTTCCATAGTCTCGGAATTCATCCAAAGAAGCATCAATGTGTAGAGCTCATAGACATGATCCTGATGCAACTTTAATGGGCTCAAAAGGAGTCCGCATGCAGAAGTTCTGCTCAGTCAAAGGTTCAGTCAAAGAGGCAAATCAGGGGTTCAAAAAGGAAAAAAATTGATTCTCAAAATGAAATAAAAATGATGCCAAGTCATAGTGCTTTCGTCGTCTTTGATTCGAGAACTATATTGGTTTCAAGAAAAATGGGCACAAGTATGTGAAAGTTATGGTTTGTCAAAGGTTGAAGTCAAAATTTTTGACTTGGTTGACTTTGATGACATCAGCAAGCTGATGTGGCAGGTGGTGACGTGGAAGGAATGGTGAGTTGGCATAGACATGGTGGAAAAAAAGAATATGGATTAAACCATATTGTTAAAAGAAAATACGTATGGTTTAAAAATTAAAAGATTTTTGTGATTTCAAGGAGGATTTGGTGGGATTTTATCCCTTAAAATTCTCTTCCCTTGCCCATAAAACAAGGAGAGGAAAAAATCCCGTAAACTTACATTTCAACAAATTAACCCCTTTAACCACCTTTCTCATATTTAAAGGGTTTATTTTAAAGAATATCCAAGGGGATTATTAAGGAGGTTTTAAAAGATATTTTTAAAGATTATAATGCAAGTCCAAAATTATAACGGCCCATAGTTAAAGGGGTTTGTTTTTTTAATTGTATGGCTTGGAATTATAAAAGCCAAAGGTGGATTTATTTTTGAATATTAATTTGTTATACTAATGGGATATTAGTGATTTTTATTGTAAAAGGGGGAAATGGTTGGAATGTTTACTTGTATATGGGAGATATGCAATATTTGCAAAATAATATGGTTAAAGCCATATTAGCAAATAAATGTGTATATAAAGGGGTGATTTTTGTAAAGGGAAATTGGAAAATTATTGAGTGGATAATTTTGTACGGGAATTTTCTTGGAGAGAATTGTAACAGGGAGAATTATTGAAGTTCATTTTGGGAGAAATAATTCTTTGGAGGAGAATTTACAAGGTGTTTTTGTACACCAAAAATTGTAAAGAGTGAGAGATTGTGAAGAGATTATTGCAGGTTCTTGGAGCTTGGGTATTGTAAGAAAGCATAATTTTGCTTGGTGATATCAATAAAGCAGTCCCAGCATTGAGAAGTGGACCCGAAGATGTAGTCCACATTGGACAAACTCCGTTATCAATCTGCGCATTGTGATCCTTCTATTTCTTTGTCTCATTCTTCTCTCTTCTGTCTCAATTTTCTCTCTAGTTTAAATTCCATATTTGAATTTCTAATTACTTATTTTGCAATTTCAATGGTTAAAAGGCATAATCACGCAATTCTATATTAGATCGGGAAATTACTGTAATTAGATTTAATTTACAAGTTATTTTGTAAACTCTAATTACGGATCAAGTTGGTATCAGAGCCCTTTTGCAGGAAATTGCATAGTGAATGCTAACCAGGTTGAAATTGAGGCAAGGAGAAGGTGCACTGGAAGAGTTCAATCCAGAGATCAGAAAACGAAGGAATTTTTCACAAGTAGAGATGGCAGCTGAACAAAGTCCTACAGAGCTTGATGAGAAAGCTTTCCAGAAAGCATTTCTCAAAATGAAGGCTATGGTGGAAGTTCTTTTCCAAGAGAGGCAAGAGCGACAGAAGAAAAAGGAACTCAAGAAAAGAAAGAAGAATGAAGATGAATCCTCTTCAAAAGATGATAAAGGTAAAGGAGTAGGAGGTGGTAGTGACCCTCCTAAACCTCCATCCCCATCTTCTTCTTCATCCTCTTCTTCCTCTTCGTCTACCTCTTCTTCTAAAAAGAAAGAACCTGTGAAATCTGAAGTTAATTCACCTTTGTTGAAACTTGATGTTAAATTTGATTTGCCAATGTATAATGGAGAACTAGATGCAGATAAACTAGATAATTGGATTAAGCAAATTGAAGTTTATTGTAGAATTCAGAAGTTTATTGAGGATTCTCAAAAAATCTAATTAGCCACTCTTCGATTGGGAGGCACAGCTTTAATTTGGTGGGAGAGTAGAACACAGGAGGATCTAAGTCGTTATGGAAAAATTATTTCTTCTTGGTTTGAGTTTATTGCTGCATTAAAGAAACAATTCTATCCATTAGGACATATGCAAAAAGCTGTAATGAATTGGCAATCATTAAAGCAAGAAAAAGGACAAAGTGTGCAAGAATATACACAAGAGTTTAGGAAGAGGGCTTTAATTTTGGGCATTCCTTTATACACACAAGAAACTTTGTTAAAGTATATAGGTGGATTACATGAAAGTTTGAGACATACAATACTTATGTTTAATCCAACTAACATTGATGAAGTTAGTGTGCAAGCTATCCATTTGGAAACAAGCTCAAGGAATAGCCATGATAATCTGTTGATGGAATCCAATAAGCAGAAAGGAAGCAAGAAAGGGAAAGATAAATCAAAGCAAACAACAACTGTAAAGAAAGAGGATGAAAAGCCTTATTGCTCACATTGCAAGAAGGAAGGGCACGAAGATGCAAGATGTTGGAAATTGCATCCTGATCAAAAGCCTAAGTGGTTCAAGGATCGAAAGGGTAAGAAAAATTCCACAGCTATCGTGCAAGACCTTGGTATGGAATCTGGTGATGAATCAAAGATTGCAGTTGTGGGTATCAAAGGTAAAACTCCTATTCTCAGTTCTAGTTCTCATGCTTCTTCTCTAACTTGTAATGAAGTACCTATTGAAAGTAAGAGGAATGAATTGTTTCATATAAGGGCTATTGCAAAACAAAGCAAGATTGATACACTCATATATAGTGGATCACAAGTGAATCTAATCTCTGAACAAGTTGTTAAGAAATTGAGATTAAAGACAACACCTCATACTAAGCCATATCCTTTGGGTTGGGTGAATGATAATGCTCAGTTACATGTATCACAACAATGTAAACTCTGATTTGCAATCACATCCAAGTTTCTAGATGAGGTAGAGTTAGATGTAATTCCGCTTGACATTTGTGGGATGGTTTTAGGTAGTCCTTATTTGTATGACAGAAAGGCCATTTTCTACAGGGAACATAACAAGTATCATTTGTTTAAGGATGGAATTGAATATATTATAAAATCTCATCACATGAAGAATGATAGATCTGTTGTAAACACAGGGCATATGAAAATGAATGTAAATGCAAGCAATTCTTTAACTCTCATGTCTATAACAGCTAGTGATACTAAGCATGAAGATGATAGGGTGTCACAGACAATACAGTGTGAGGGTCAGTTGCAAGCAAAATCAGGCCTTTAGCCAGAGGTGGTAGAAGAGGGTTTGAATGTTTCATTTTCTAACAATGTTCCTATTCAGGAGATCCATAATGTTGATACTATTTCCTTCACATCGGTGTATTCAGTACTGCTGCTTGTTATTCTACTAGTTATTTCTATGTGGATGATGAATGTGATAGTGAATATTGATGAACATGCAGTTGATTGTATCAACAAAGTTACCTCATATTTCTTTGTGTTTGTGATGGGTCACATGTTCAAATTTTTAGCAAGAAGGATAGATGATACTGGGCAAGTGGGGCGACATTTCCCTAGCTCAAATTGTACATAAAAATAGACTTTTGGAGGTCCAAAAGCTTCTCAATGGGGAGGAATGATCCAGGTGGATCCAGAATACCTGCAAGTTCCATAGTCTCAGAATTCATCCAAAGAAGCGTCAATGTGTAGAGCTCGCAAACATGATCTTGACGCAACTTTAATGGGCTCAAAAGGAGTCTGCATACAGAAGTTATGCTCAGTCAAAGGTTCGGTCAAATAGGCAAATCAGGGGTTCAAAAAGGCAAAAAATTGATTGTCTCAAAATGAAATAAAAATAATTCCAAGTCATAGTGCTCGTCACGCTAATTCCAGAACTATATTTGGTTTCAAAAATGGAGCTCGTATGTGAAAGTTACGGCTGGTCAAAGGTTGGTCAAAATTTTGACTTTGGTTGACTTTGATGACATCAACAAGCTGACGTGGCAGGTGGTGACGTGGCAGGAGTGGTGAGTTGGCACATACATGGTGGAAAAATAATATGGATTAAACCATATTGTTAAAAGAAAACACGTATAGTTTAAAAATTAAAAGATTTTTGTGATTTCAAGGAGGATTTGGTGGGATTTTATCCCTTAAAATCCTCTTCCCTTGCCCATAAAACAAGGAGAGGAAAAAAATCCCGTAAACTTGCATTTCAACAAATTAACCCCTTTAACCACCTTTCTCATATTTAAAGGGTTTATTTTAAAGAATATCCAAGGAGATTATTAAGGGGCTTTTAAAAGATATTTTTAAAGATTATAATGCAAGTCCAAAATTATAACGGCCCATAGTTAAAGGGGTTCATTTTTTAATTGTATGGATTGGAATTATAAAAGCCAAAGGTGGATTTATTTTTGAAAGATTAATTTGTTATACTAACGGGATATTAGTTATTTTTATTGTAAAAGGGGGAAATGGTTGGAATTTTTACTTGTATATAGGAGATATGCAATATTTGCAAAATAATATGGTTAAAGCCATATTAGCAAATAAATGTGTATATAAAGGGGTGATTTTTGTAAAGGGACAAGGGGAAAATTATTGAGTGGAGAATTTTGTACGAGATTTTTCTTGGAGAGAATTTGAGAGAAATAATTCTTTGGAGGAGAATTTACAAGGTGTTTATGTACACCAAAAATTGTAAAAGAGTGAGAGATTGTGGAGAGATTATTGCAGGTTCTTGGAGCTTGGGTATTGTAACAAAGCATAATTTTGCTTGGCGATATCAATAAAGCGGTCCCAGCATTGAGAAGCGGACCCGGAGACGTAGTCCACATTGGACGAACTCCATTATCAATCTGCGTGTTGTGATCCTTCTATTTCTTTGTCTCATTCTTCTCTCTTTTGTCTCAATTTTCTCTCTAGTTTAAATTCAGTATTTGAATTTTTAATTACTTATTTTGTAATTTCAACGGTTAAAAGGCATAATCACACAATTCTGTATTAGATCGGGAAATTACTATAATTAGATTTAATTTACAAGTTATTTTGTAAACTCTAATTACGGATCATGTAAGGTGTTGAAACAATGTATAGTGATGGTAGAAAGGATGAATGTATTAAACTAAATTGTAACTTCAAGTTGTTGAGGTATGTTGTGGAAAATTTGAATAGAGTTATGATAGAGAAAGTGTACTCTTTTGATTGGAAAAGGTGTCAAAGTAGATATTTATGTATCTTTCTTTCTTTAAATACAAGATCATGTTGGTTTTTTAGAGCTTGAAGACATGATAGCTATATGTGAGAATGATATAAAAAATATTTGTTAATCTATGTTAAAGCTTTGTTTGAGCAATGGTTTGGAGTGAAACAGAGTAACCTTCTATACTCTATTATTTTTTGTTTGAATATTGTCAATGAGTTAATAAGTTTTGCTAGTGAGGCTTGATTAACGGCCAATGAGGCTTGTTGTGTTTCCAGTGATACACACAATTTGTATACAACAAAGTTTTGGCTAGTGTGGCCTAATAAAGAATTTATTGAGAGCATTTTTTTTACCCTTTTTAGGGTTTTTCCACTCATAAATTTGGTGTCTCATGTTTCCTTGATGATGTGTTGTTTTGTGCGTGGTTCAACATTCTTGATTCACATGTGATGTTGTAATTTGCACATACTTATGTTTTTATGAAATAGAATATTTAAAGATTTTGTGTGATCAAGGGATTTAAGTTAATGAGATTGGTTTTATTTGACCACTGATTCACCCCTCTTAGTGGTCTTATACTCCAACAAGTGGTATCAAAGCCACATGTCCCTTTGCACAAGTTTAAACATCTTGGGAGATTCCAGGGTAGAGGAGTACTCATTATGGCTAACCAAGAAGGTTGTTCTACTTCTAAAGCACCATTATTTGATGGTTTGAGTTTTTCCTTCTGGAAGTTTAGAATGGAAAACTATTTATCTTCTCTAGGTTATGATGTTTTGGCAATAGTTGGAATTGAATACACTACTACTACAACACCTACCACTATGGATGAGAAAAGGGCCTATGAGTGTAATGCCAAAGAAAAAGATGCCATTTGTTGTGGATTTTAAATCTGTAAATGTTGTGTGGGATAGGTTATCCAATATCTATCAAGGTGATGATAACGTCAAAGAAGCCAAACTACAAAACTTTAGATCCAAATTTGAAGGACTGATAATGAATGAAGAAGAGAAGATTGTTGATTACCTTTTAAGGGTTCAAGAGACAGTCAATGCTATTTAGGGTCTTGGTGAGACTTTGGAGGAGAAAACTATTGTGAAAAAGGTGCTAAGGATGCTAACAACTAAGTATGATTCCAAGATATTTGTTGTAGAAGAAAGGGAAATAAATAAACTCACCTTAGATGAACTCCATGGCACATTTATCACTTATGAGATGATAATTTATAACGAAGACTCTACAAGCAAAGAGGATTCTTTTAAATCATTCAAGAAGGAAAAAGAAGTAAATTTTGATTTAGAATAATTGAATGATAAAGATTCCACCTTTGTAAGCAAACTGAAAAAAGGGCTAGGAAAATATAAGGGGAAGCTTCTATTCAAAATTTTCAGCTTTGGTAAAATTGGAAATTATGCTACTCAGTGTCCCTATAAAGATCCTGAAAGTGATGAGGAGAATAATAGAAGAAAAGGAAATAAGAAACAATTTAATCATAAAAGGAAAAAAAAATTCAAAAAGAAGAAAATTCTATTCATCAAGGATGTTGATGTAATAGATAGTTGTTTAGAAGGTTCCATTGAAGAAGAAGAAGAAGAAACCTTGCTTATGGCTATTGATAGTCTAAGTGAAAAACATAAAGAAAATATTGAAGATCAATCTGATAATGATGAAGAAGAGATTGATTTTGAAGGAGAATTGAGATGTGCTCTTGGTGAAATTAATAAACTCAAAAAGGAGGCAATAGAGCAAAGAAATTAGACTCAAAAGGATATTGAAAATTTGATCAACATGTCAATAAATCAGAAAGATTAGTTGCAGATCTAAAACTCCAGTTTGAAGAGAACAAGAGAGTTGTAGAAGTCACAAAAATGGAGCTAGACACCAAAGAAAAGGAGTGTCATACTTTAGAGGCATAAATTGTAGCTTTGAGGAAAAGATTGGACATGTGTGATAGAAATGACAAATTAGTAGATCTCTTGGACAAACAAAAGGGGCACACAGACAAGAATGGTCTAGGTTTTGTAGAAGGTGAATATTCACATTCTAATGATTTTCAACATGTTTATAGTGGTACTAATGTCACAAAAAAAGGTTCATGAAGCCATTAAATAACAAAAGGAATACTGCATCCAGGTATAATATGTACTTCTTTGGTTATTGCTTTAATTGTAACCAATATGGGCATAAAGCTAGTGAATGTAAGATTGTGTCTAAAAGAAGATTAGGCTTTGCAAGTAGAAATCCTTTTGAGTTCTTAAAAAAATTGAGACATGCTTTAATTGTGGAAATTTTGGGTATATAGCTAAGTTTTGTAGACCTAACTTGGAGGTACAACAAAAGAGAATTAGTGCACATTCTATTGCTGATAAGATGAAATTGGTTTGGAGACCAAAGATGATTGTTAAAAATATTGAATCCATGACTGTTCAAACTTCTCTGCATGCCAAGAAAATTGATCTATGGGTTGTAGATAGTGGGTGCTCTCATCACATGACTGGTGATAAGAGAAAATTCATCAAATTTGAAGATTATGCAGGTGGTTCAGTCAAGCTTGGAGATGAATTTTGTATTCAAATAAAAGGAAAATGTACTATATCTTTAGATGATGGAAAACCTTTGCATGATGTGTATTATGTAGAAGGAATAAAACATAACCTTTTGAGTCTAATTCAAATTTGTGACAATGGATTTGAAGTTCTATTTAATGCTCAAGTTTGTGAATAAAGAAAAAATTAGGAAAAATAGTTGTAGCATGGTTAAGGAAAAGAGGAAATATTTATAATCTTCAAGAGGTTGTAAACAAAGATAAAGATGGACATATTTGTTTCATGGGTCAAGTTGAAGAAAGCTGGTTATGACACATGAGGCTTGGACATGTCAACTTTGACAATATTGTCAAGGTTAGTAAAAATCAGAATGTGCGAAATATGTCACTCATCTCTAAGCCAATAAACAACACTTGCAAGGAATGCCAACTAGGTAAGCAAACAAAATTTAGTTTTAAGTCTAAAGAATACTCTTCTACTAAACCTTTACAACTTTTTCATTTTTATTTGTGTGATCCAACAAGAACAAAGGTAAAAGGTATTATATCTTTAGATGATGAATCCTCTCCCTCTCCATCCTCCACTTCTCCTTCTTCTACTTCCTCACTTCTCACTCCATAATTTACCATGTCTACACTATCTCCCACTATTCCTTCTAGTTCCTCTCCCACTTCTCTTAGACTTCCTAATAATTTTATGTCTCACCTCTCCAATATTCTTAAGGAACTCTCTAACACTCTACTCTTTGAGGATAATCAAGCCATAATAAATCAGGTAGCATAAGCCATCCATCCTCCTTCCTCCCAAGAAATTTTAGAGCATCCTATCATGGAGAGCGTAGATTTTTTTTGGAGGAAATACAAAAATGGGAAAGGGAGGATATGGTAGGACTCCCAACAATGGAAGAAGCTTTAGTTGCTTTGCAACATCAAGAGAAGATTTCTATATTTTTTGGAAATCAAGGTTACACCATCCCAAGAAGAGGAGATAGAGGAGGCTTGATAGGAGGAAGCCACACAAAAATGTTTAGAATGATATTCCTTCCTCATCTTATTAGGTAGAGAAGGCACCTGCTCCTACTTAGTTGGAGTAGTTAAAATTTAAGAGGCCAATGATTGAGACTCCCCAAGTGATTCTAGAGGAAATTTTAGCTTGAATTAAGAAGCCAAAAGAGAATAAGAAGGCTAAAATAAGGTCTCACATGACCAAAGATGCTTTGAATTCTGCACGTGGAAACTCCAACAGTGGATGAGGATAACATCACAATTTTACTTGAAGAGTTTAATATTTCCTCAATAAATATCGAACCAAAAAATAAAGCATGAGAAATAAATGAGCTCCAGGGGTTAGCATCAAACATTTTGAAGAGGATGAATAAGGATGAAGCCACAAAGGTTGAGTTGAAAGCTTAGATTGCATAGCTAACTTAATTCATCAAGCACTTAGTTACCCCTTTTGAGAGTGCTCTAGGGAAGGTAGTCACATCTGTTTTTTTGTCTAAAGATGAGGTACACAAGATGGAGAAGATGAAAACATGGGATCAATCTACCTAGGACTAAGAACTATTGATATAGGTAATAAAGAAATCAAAATGGTTATTCAAGCCCACAATAACTTTTTGATTTTGAATGAGGAAGCCAGTAAATTAATTGAGGATTGAAAGGGCTTCTGTAAGTACTTTGGATTAGTATCTCCTAGGCTTGAGGCCATAAATAAACTTCCCATAAAAGTAATTAAATAGGAAGGGAAATAATTTTAGAAAGGAGATATTAGTACAAGTTGAGCCAAAGGTGAAAGGAATTCTTGATCAAATTAGCAATGCTTTGGTGGATTATGACCAATTCTAATAATATTTGACCAATGTGTAGGTAAATGCTTTTGACAAGTTGAATGATAAAAATATAAAGCAATAGTGGAAGTCAATGATACAGAAGGAGCCTGTTGATAGTTTGTCAACAAAATTCCTCGACACTATTGCACAATTTTTGGTAAAATCATAGGAGGTTTTAAAGGAGAGGTATGCTTGCATGGAATTGTATCATTAACTAATGGAATTCATATTTGGATAAAGGTTAAATTTTCTAACAATTGGTATTGAACCTGTTTATTTCCCATCATAACATACACTAAAAGGGAAAAATTGATCCATAGTTAGCTTCTTTTATCATTCTTAACACAACATTGAATCTTAGAAAATATAGAAACATTCATTCAAATATTAAGGAAAACATATTTTCACAACACATTCAAGGTGAGAGATGGAAAATATAAATTTTATTGATAGAGAGGCATAGGCTAGTTTTATAGTTGTAAAATGTAGAAAATATAAATGCCTTTGCAAGAGAAACTAGGGAAGAACTCTTAAAATGAGAACAAAAGTGTCTTATATTCATCTAAAGGTCACAAGAGAAAAATAGAACATGTGGCAGAGACTTAAATCCTAGTCATGAACCTAAAAATTGATAGGTTAAAAATTGGTTTAAATATTTATAGCTAAAAGTATTTTCCTCTACCAAATCAATCCCATTAATTTCCACTTTAATTCCTTATTCTACCATTATTAGCTTTTACATATATTAAAATTTATTTATCATATTTTAGGAGAATAAAATGTGCTTATGTTATTTATTAGTGTGGAAATTAATTCATTCGATTGGAAATGAATGAACAAGAGTTCTTGTAGTAGAGAAAGTGTGGAGTTGAAGGTTGTGAAGGTCTTTTTGTTATGTATCATTAACATAATTTTAGTATATTATTTTGGACTTGTTGCCAGCGACCAAAATATAGACTATAATATTTTTAGATATTGTTAAAAAGTTTTTTTTCATCGATTGTTATTTACCCAAACTCATATTGAAGTTATGGGTCATAAGCCACATAACTAATATTGATTATCAAAAGCTCTATATATATGTGTGTACTGCTATGAATTCAACACAATCATCTAATTATTTATTCATTGCAAATTCTCGTATTGTTGTAAGTGTTCCAATTCACCTTGCAACTAGGAGGAAGGGCCAACTCCGCAGAAGCTTCGTGAAATTTCCTTTTCTGCATTTCATTTTGTTAGCAGTGTGGTTTGAATATTGTTGATAGTATGTTTTAAATTTTAATTAGTATTGTTATCATAGTTTTTGTTTCATTCATTTACCAATAAAGTTAAAAGATTACTCATTTGATTGTTCTTATAAAACAATTTTGTTAAATATGTTGTTTCTATTTTGTTAATGGAATTGACAGTGTGTTGGTCTGTAAGTGTGAAGTGAGTTAAGGTACTTTTTAGTTTCCTCTGCTAAGTAATGTTGGGAATTAAGGTGTCTCAACCTTGGAAATTCCTAAGTTTATTTATTATTACTTTAGTTTCTCCCATGGATAAATATCATTTATGTTATTAAATATTTCTGCTCCATCAAAAGGGGTGTGAGATTTTGAGTTGGCACTTTTGCCACATGTTGGTGCCTTGAAAAATAAGTTATTAGTTGTCAAAAGATGCCCACTTAGTGGTATAACATGGAAAGCCTATTTTTAAGGATGTTATGATGGATTCTATGACAACTGTAAGGGATAAAAGTGGGGGATATCATTTTAGACATGAGAATAATCTATGACACACGTAAGAGAATCTTTGCATAGTTATTGATTTATGACAGATGTAAGAGCATCTCCTATTTTATAGGGATTCTTATGAAATCTTGTAAGGAGGTGTAATGTCATGTAAGAGACCATGTTTAGCATGTAAGGGGTCGAATGGATTTTTACCATGGTATTTACGAACCTTTTTTTGACCCACGGTAATGTTTTATGGTGGTATTTTGAGCCCCCATGAGTCTATATATTGAGGGGTTGAGTTGGAGACACTATGACATGTTTTACAGGTACACAAATGTTGGCGAATTGAAGAGGAGTTAGATTAGATGTATTGTAAACATACTTGTTGTTAATACAAGCTATTCATCTCTTCTTTGGTGGAGTTTTTTCCCGAAAGGGTTTCTCCATGTAAACACTGTGTTATGTGTTGTGGTTTCTATTCTTTGCATTTTCATTGCTTACAGTTGTTTAAATCTCCATATGGTTTAAACTGCATAATTTGGTTTACAGTAATCTATTAAAGCTTCCATTATTGCTATCCACCTTCCATTTTCTAACATTTGGTATTAGAGCCTGGCCAATTTTGTGTTTTGGGTAGTAGAACAAAGGTTTTTTGAGTTTTAGTGGGAGTTTTGTTGAGCCATTTTTTGCATTCTTTTGTGTTTAATGGAGTTGGTTAGATCATGATTTGTTTATGTACTAATATTTTAATCAACACACTTGTAGTCCACTATGTTCTCAATAAGTACTTGTTGATACAAAGACAAAAAAACTCTATTTAAAACCTGATTTTGGGAAAAGGGAGCTACAATCTAAAAATGTTAAAATAACAGCTATAAATTCAAAGTTGAAACTCAATTTTAATTAGAAAATTACATAAATTTAGAGAGATGGTGGATAAAATAAATGATATAGAAAAATTGAATCAATTTTGGGAGAGGTAAATTTTATCTTAAATACATCTATCTAAAAGACGTTGGGAGATATTAGTGTCGAGGCGCCTATCTACTCTTAATAAATTTTTTTAAATAAGTGCTTCAAGATTGATATCTTTGAGCATCTTTTAGATAGATATATTTACTAGCAATCACACATTGGTGTGAAATGGGTAATGCCAAATATGTTTGGAAAGTCAATTAGGGAAAATTTTGGTTTATTTTTTACATATTTGTGCGAGGTCAGGTCAATTAAATCAATCGCGTAAATCATGGAGAGAAATTGCGGATCAGATCGGATCAACCAGGCATATCCGGGAAGATCAGGTCGAGTCGTCGATAAAGTCGAAGATCGTTGCACTCGATCGTCAGGAAAATCGACGCACTTCCGTCAAAATCAAAATCAAACACTTCCGGAAATAAAGACGAGCGATCAACGCGTCCAGATCCGCGGATAAAGATCCGGATCGAAGTCATCCGTTTTATTGCGATCAAATCAGAATCGACATCCGATCAAAATCAAGCGATCGGATCAGAATCGATTTCAATTCGTCGGCACTCAAGATCCGGTAAAGACAAAATCGATCATTCCATTCCGATCAAGATCAAAGATCGATCGAAATCCGTCGAAATGTCAGGAAAGATCAGGATCGTCAGGCGTCAAAGGAAAAGTCCAGGAAAGAAAATCCGAAGATCAGATCAAAGGCACCGTCGAAGTCAGTCGAAGAACCATCGACCTCGGAAAATAAAGAGCATCGAAAAGGAAAGAATCCGTCAGACAGGAGGATCCTCGAAAAGAATACGAAGGAATCAGCGTCGATCCAATCTCTCTCTTCTTCTCTCGCCTATTTATCTCTATATTGGTATTCCCTTCTATCTTACTCTATCTCTATCTCTTTTTGTCTCTTTGTCTCTCCCTATCTCTCTCCCCTTACTCTCTTTTTCTATCCCTATTTATCTCCCCTCTTTATCTCTTGATATTTTTACCTTTATATGTATCTTTTTCTCTTATTTCTCTTTATCTCTCTATCTCCTCTCTATGTGACTATATATATATATATTGTTGGAATTGTGTGCCTCAATCTTACAGGCTGAAACCTCTGAGTAAGCATGGTCGCTGTGACTGTTGAGATGTCTGGCTGATTTGCTAGTTGATCCTGAACTATCGCTGCGACCTTTGGAATGTCTTGGCGATTGGTATATCCTGAATCTTCGGTGTAACCTTGGACAGTCGGAATGATGTTTCGGTGACGGTAGAAAGTCTGGCCGATATCGGTGTGAGTTGGTGCCCTCGTTGATTGTCGATGTGACTCTGGCTGATGAACTGCATCGGGGTGACTCAAGGCAAAAGACAGATTGGAGTAACATGAAGGCTCGTTGGAACTCTTAGCGAATGTGGAAGTCTCGTTGACGGGTGTATTGGACATCGATATGACTCCTTAATTCATTATGACTCTCACCGAATAGTGATAGTCTCGCCGATGGGAATGCTAATGTCGATGTGAGTTTTGAACATCGATATGACCTCTCGTCGAATAGCAATGGTCTTGTCAAATAGCACTACATGTGGTGGTCATCGGTATGACGTCTCAGCAATGTGGTTTGTCTCACTGACTACTTTTGAACTCGGTGTAACCTCTTGCCGATAGTGATGATTCTTGGTGATATCAATGGTTGGGCTTTGTGGCATCGGGGAGACACAGTTAGTGTCTCACCGACATGTGACATAGGGTGAACGTTGTTGACCGATTGGAAGATTGTCCTACGTGGTGTGACTTGGACCTATTAGAGACGGAAAATGTGAACTGTTTGTTGCGACTGTTTCTGTGTGGAAGATGAACTGTTTGTGAGGAAATGAAAACAACTATGTTCTGGTGAATTGTTGTGTTTGATATAGGTGAGTGATAGAGTGAGGGCCGAGTGGCTGGCTGGAAGGCCGAGGCCATGAGGCCGAAACAAAGAAAAAAGAGAGGCAGGGTTATGCTGCCAAAATCTCTCCTGATCAAGAATCGAATGTCATGGTCCATCTCTCGTTTCGATTTGTACTGTATATTGTTGAGGGTATTGCAACAGTGGGAAGATTGTTTGGTTTGAGAGGTTGATCAGGAAATGTACAGAGGGAGAGTTTGCTACTAGGATTGTTTCCAAAATGAAAAAGATGTAATCTCTGAAAAGTATAAGAGCCTAAAATAGTATTGTAACCTTTTGTTGCTGAATAATACAATGGCTCAAACTTTGGAGGGTGGGGTTTTTTACTTGAAAGGGTTTTCCCCATGTAAATCTGTGTGTTTTGATTTTCTGTCTTATCTTTCATCTGTGTTGGTTCTATTTCTAGAAACTGTTATTGCTTGTTGTTGAATTTACATGTGCTTCTCTCTGAAGGATTAATGTGGGAAATGAACTGTGTCTATTTCCGCTTTAGGACATAGTTGTACGTGTCTTTGAGGTAATCTAATCGGAATTAAAGTTATCGAAGGCACTACTGTTCTTGGAGGTTTCTCTGAGATGCCCTAAATTTCTCTTACATATATATATATATATATATATTTCCTCTTCTCTTTTTCCTCTCTTTCTTTATCTCTCTCTTCCTATCTCTATCTCTTTGTCTCTCCCTCTTTATTCCTTGATACCTCTACCTATATATATGTATATCTCTCATTATCTCTCGTTATCTCTTTGTCTACCTCACTATCTCTCTATTTCTCTATCTCTCTCTCTATCTCTATCTCTATATTTGTTTCTCCCTTCTCTCTTTTTTCATCCTCCAATCCCCCCCTCTCTGTATATAGTCTCCTCCTTAAGTGTGCAATGGGTACATTGAAGAGGTTTTAAAGGTGAATTATCATATCCTTATCAAATGACATGCTACCCTAAGCATAACTCCGGAGGGACATGTGTTATCTTTGGATTGTTGGTACAAAACAACTAATCAAAAGTTGGCTTATCTCTCTCACTCTATAACTTTTAATTTAGATTTGAAGTTTGAAATTCATTGCATTTTATAAATTAAAATTAAAAACCAAAATAAAATTATTTTACAATAATTAAATGTTTAATAAGACAAGTAATTATAAATTAAATTAATTTTAATAATTTTTAATTATTATTTGTAATTTCATAAAAAGACAATAATTAATAAAAATAAATTTCAAGCTTAAATCTAAATAAAAAAATAGAATAAATAAATTGAATACAAAGTGAAAATATATCAAAATCCAAATATTAATAAACATAATATTTTAAAAAAATAATAATAAATAATAAACTTATTAACTTAATAAATAATTAAATAAATAAATAATAAA
>VDFB02176716.1:0-26544 GCA_007258455.2 Sequoia sempervirens
TTATTATTTTTACATGTCAGCCTTAGGGATCCAATTTTTGGGCTAGTAAGGTGAATTTCCTATAAAATAAACCCTATAAATGCTAAATAACAATTCATTCTTCATTATTCATCTATCATTCTTCCATCTCAAGTCAAGCAACTTAGGGTTTCATCATTGCAAGTCACCAAGATATCAATTTTTAGACATTCAAGGGAAAATTCTTCATGTTTTACTACATAATTTAAAGATAAAACATCATGGAAAGGCAATAAACTCCATAATTTCATGTTTCATTCCATTATTTCATCATTTTGGTTTAATTACCTAAAAGGGGTTTGACCAAGGCAAACCCCATGCCATAACATTCACCATTTCTCTCTTTGATGTCTTGTGTGTTTGTAGATTTAGACATATTGGAAGCTTGGAAATAATTAAGAATAAAGTTGCAAGGTTGTTCAAGTCTTCCCTTCATTGATCAAGTTAAAATATTAACAAAAACTCATCTTCAGACCCAAAAATTAGAGTTTCAGAAGCAAACACTTGTAGAGAATCAAAGTGCAGATCGAGAGCTCCATATTCCACCTTTGAATATTTAGAAATTGAAAAGTGGACTCATTCACCATGGGTGAAAAATGAGTCCCACTCCAAGGTCAATTTTTGGTTTTCTACATTTTTAGATATCCTTTAGTTTGAAACAAGCTCTATAATAGTTTCATAGATCTGGGACTAACCCAAAATGGCGAATGATTCCCACCAGGCCTAAAATTCAGAATCAGTAGCATTCCAACATCCATTTCTAGTCTCCATCCACATTCTAGGTGTAGACTTTTATTTTGGTTCATTTTTATTCAGTTTTGTTCACATTTCTAGGTGTTTTTGCATTACACAATGTGTTTTCCAACAAGTTACATTTCTTAAGTTTTACATAAATAATTAATCCATCTTATTAGTTTCTTGCATTCAAACATTTCATCTAGGTATATTACATCCATATTCCATTCATATTGCATTGAATTTGAGTGTAGACATGAGCATTTTGGCCCTTCTTTCTCCTTTTAGGTGAAAAACCCTAGTAGCACTAGAAAGACCTTGGGCGCCAAAAATATTTGCTACATTTTGGTGAAATTTCTTTTATAATACTTTATTTTCTAATTAGTAGTCCATCATCATCCTAGGAATAGATTGCATGCATTAAATTTTGCATTATTTTGCATTATGGAGTTTCAAAAAACTTACATTAATGGATAGGTCATTTCACTTGCATTTTTGCATCTAATTTCCTTAATTTCTAAAATTTTGCATACCCATCTTAGGTTTGTATCTTAAAACATCAAACACATTGAAAACCATTCAAAATTTCTAATTTTTTTGTAAAATACTAGTATTTGTACTCATGCGCCATGCTAGGAAAATCGATCCCTATCTAGATTTTTGAATGATTATTACACCATCATAAACCTCATTTTCATGCTTCATAAGCCTCCTAGCATCATATAGTATAATTCTGGAAAGTTTATGGAACATTTTTTTTTATGCATTTAGCTAAAAAACATCATTTTATATTACTCATTCTTCAAATCCCTTCAACTGCAAACATTTTTACATTTGAAAATGCTTCCATTTCTACAATTTTGCATAACATTGATAAAAGTACTTTTCACTTTTACATATACAATGTTTCTATCCATAAAAAATTTGCATTAGTTTGGTAAAAGTACTTTTCATTCTTGCATATACATTGTTTACATTCTTAAGGTGTTGCATACATTGGATAAGAATGTTTTTGTATCTTTTCATATACATTGTTCATATTGCTAAACCATTGCATGAAATGGTTACATGTGCTTTTCATTCTTATTCAAACAATCCTAGTACCTTACATGTGTAAACATGTTAAGAAAAATTTATTATCCCCTCCCTATGAGAGTTTTTTTGTGAAAGAGACTATAACCTTGGTCATTCCTCATGATCATATTTGTTTCTCTCCTACTATCTCTCCTCTTGGTGATGAAGATATTTTGGTAGAAGAACCAATTCATGAGAGTTTTGAGAATCCTAGTTGTTTCTCTCCTCTTACCTCTCTTAGTGGACAAGACATTGATAAAAAAGACAATAAAACCATAGGTAATCATGACAACAACATTTGTTCTTCTTCTAGTATCTCTCCTAGTTGTAAAGTAGAGGGTGATCCCACAATAATGGTTTACAATTTTTGACCAAATTGGACACTAAATTGATTTTTTCTAACTAAATCTTCACTTTTGGGATCCTATAGTGACTAAACCGTGAGGAATTTGAAGATGATGAAAACTAGTGATTTGTGAAATTTTGTCTGTAGATTCTAAATATATATTTTTTCAAAATTTTTGGAATCAGATTGCACTTATTTTTCCATCGAGTAACACTCACCTTATAACACACAACTTTTTTTCCATGAAGGATAAAATTCTATTTTTTTAGAATTTAGATTTGTAATATGATATCTAGTGCTTCCAATTGGTTTCATAGTGTTTTATTGAATATTTTTTCCTTAATCAAGTTTTGAAGTCAAACCAATTACAATTTAGAAATAGGCAGACTGTATAACACAAATTTTTTTGTATGTTTCAAATTTTTTTTGTTGGATCCAAGACTTCAATATCTAGTGCACTCATATTTTTAATTTTTTTTTTGATAATTTTCTATTTTTCATACATGTGTAGAACAAAGAGCGATTTTTAGAGTGAAAACCTACATTCACAAGAGCCAAAAATAAAATGTAATAATAATATTGTTTATTTAAAATTAAAATTTTTTAGAGGAAAGCTTATAATAAGGGAATACATACTTACAAAAAATAAATTTTAAATGAATTCATTTGATCCCCCAAAAGGTAAATCAAAAGTGGTTTTTTATCAGCATTTTGATAGGTGTAAAGGAGACTTCGTTATAGGTATGGTTTAAAACTAGTAGGGTTCTATCCAAGGGGGTTTGATCTAAGGTAGTTTGATCAAACCCTCTTCAATTGGAATGATTTAAATGGAACTTTTTAAGGCTTAAATCATTATATTTTCTAAAAATATGTGATTTTAGCAAAAATTAAAATCTCCTAGAAAACTAGCTTTGTGGGATCACCCTAAAAACTTTAATGTTATCCAACACAATCGATGAAGGTCATGAATATCTTAGTTGTCCCCCTTCACCTAGTGAAACCCCTCTTGAAAAAAAATATTACACCATTGATCATTCCCCTACTTGTGATGAAGTCATTTTAGAAGAACCAACCTATGAATGTCAAAAACATTTGGCTTGTTGTTCTACCAAAAACTATCCTCCTAGGGAGAATCTCATGGTGCAAAAAAATATGAACATTGCCACATATCCTTCAAACACTAAACCTTCCCTAGGTGAAGATAATAAAGTGACATTCGAATCCCCTTCCTCAACACATCATGCCAATAAAGCAAAATTCGTGAGGTTATGACAACACAAGTGGGATCTCTTTTAATTAGTGAGCTTCCTAAGTCACCCTCCATTAGTGAATCACAAATTTTTTTTAGAGATGTCTTGTAATCCATGATGTAATCTAATTATACTAATGTTTGCAGATGCTAAGTTGTAACTTAGTGACTCAAACATCTAGGGGACCAAATAACACTCCTACACCATTACCTTTTCCTCAACAACCACCTAGTGTTGAAGATCTTCAAAAGAATCTTGCTAATATATCTATATGGGAACTCATTCAACTCTCCTCAAAAGTCAAACTTCTCTTTCATGAAATTTTGCAAATACAGAAGGAGGAGATCGAATCTTACATAAAATCGAATAATGTAACATCCTCCTCTTGTCCCATGCAAGCCACCTAGTTAGAAATCACATTCCATAAACATGAATTACCCTCAAGTTTGAGATTAAAAAATAGAATGATCCCTTGATGATAAAGGTGATCATTAATGAAACTTTAGTTAGGTACACTCTCATCAACAATGGAGCAGAAATTAATGTTTGTAGCATGGACCTCCTACACAAACTTGGCATGGAAAAAAAAGCTCATTCAACTTAATGATGTTCATATTTGTGGCTTTGAAAATGTTTATAGGAAACCAATTGGGATGATCACATTACCTATTGAGGTCAGACCTGTAGTGTTTCCTACCTCTATTCATATCATGCAAGGACCCCTTCCATACAATCTTCTCCTAGGGAGACCATGGATTCATGCTATGAAAGGAGTCCCATCTACCCTTCACTGTGTAATGAAATTTGAATACAACAAGATTTACACGATTGATGTAGGTGAGTGAAGCTATACGTCAACTGATGACAACACTTCCAACTCCCCTAATCCTCTCATTCCTAGATGAAAACTTGAATCTATACAAGTTGGTCCTAACCCTTCACCTACAACAAAACTCTTTCATGATAATTGAGGGACATTAGATTCCACACCTCCTTTCCATAAAATTTCTAAAATCTCACTCTCCTGGTCCACAGAGTCATATACAACCAATTCATTTTCAAAAACATGTTCTAGTAGTGATTGGAGTTTCACACCTAGCTTTTAGGGAGGGTGTACAATATCCCACTCTCAACCCAAATAACCTTGTGTTTCATTCACTCAACTTAGTTCTACCAAATCACCCCATGGTGGTGATGGGGGAAATATAACTCCCATCCCTCATTAAGCAATGAAACATAACATTAAAAAGGATTTGTGTTCTTGTAAAGAAGCCAATCCTTCTCACAAACACACACCCCCTTCATCTAACTTGGAAGATTGTTATGGTATCGGTTACAATGTTCCTCCTACACATGGATGCACTAAACACATGAACAAAACCAACATATCATACTATTTCAAGAAAAATCTAGGGGTATCTCCCTTATCTCTACTTTCATCAAAGACTTTGAACAATAATAAAATTCAACCTAATTCCTCTACCTAATACTTCCTTTCATCCATTCCAGGCTTACCTTTGTCCTACACTAAGTGGGGGAAAATGGGTTCGATAGCCTTTTCCTCGTATGCCACTTGTCACTATATCTTTTGACTATTCATTGACCTTTCATACACATGTAAGAGCAAGCTTGGGATGTGGATGATATGTATTAAGATTGACTTGCATGTGACATACTCCCCTTTTCATGACATAGCTTATCGGAAACATATGACTTGGCATAGGGCTTTCTGAGTACACTCTCATGTCTTCTTCATCTTCTACTTTAAAGTAATTACTCACAAGATTGGTGTTCACAACCACTTTAAAGTGGGAGGCATACATTACCACTCACATTTCATTGTGTGATTCATTTCTTCTTGTGATGCGTCCTTTCCTTGGTGGAGTCATTAGGCTTGATTCCCTCCAAGAGCATGATATTTCTTTTGACTTATCCTCTCTTGGAGACATTGAGCATGATGTTCCCTAAGATGATACCTTGCATGAATTAAGAAAAATTCCTTTGAACAATCCTTACACTATGCTGCATTAACAATGTCTATGAGTGTCAAGCATATGAAGTTTTGCTTACCTCATAGAGCTCAAAAATAATCATCTTTTGTGGCACCTTATTAGAGTTATTAGGAGATATAACTTTGATATGGTTGAGTGGGAAGCCCATTTCGAGGCACAACTTTCCCCATAGCCACCTATGTGTTTGTGAGTACATACCAACTAGCGTATGTTTCTCACCTTTTGGGATTTCTCACCTAGCAAACAACCAAGAGTTTCATCACCCCAGAGTGAGTATGCATTTTCTTTTCAAAAAAAACAAACCTAGATCTAATCCACAACTAGTTGGACAAATTATCGAAGCTTGATCCACCTTTTCATCTTTATTTTCTTCCTAGTTCTTGTCATTGCATGATTTTGCATCTTGATGGTCTGACTTAGGATCTTGGATCCTAGGTGATTAATTTCCTTCTTGATCTTTTTCATCCTTTGTCATCTACATGTGTACACTTAAATCTCTCTTGAATGACTACTTTAGTGTGAGTTTGAAGCAAGTTCATCCTCTCACTAAAGTGGGGGCTAAATGTGGCATAGAAAAATGGATGGTTATTGCTTGAAATGAGAATAATTCATGATAAATTGGACTTAATGAGGTCTTGATCCAAGTGTTGTGAGGCATTTTATGCATCCACACTAGGTCTTGGACCCTTGCAAACTGAATAATATGCATTTATTGATGTCTTGTAAAGGTGTTGTAAAGTGTTGTAAAACACTTTCACACTTTTCTAGAATTAATGAACCCATTTCTCCCTAATTCAACATTATAATTTTTTTTTAATGACATTATCACATCCATCTACAAGGATTGTAAGATAAACTTAATGTCAAACTAGTGTTGAAATGTGTCTTGCACATTCACATTGGTTATTGTGTCTTCTTAGGCTGTGCAGACTTCATTTTAGTGTTGTAAAGCGTATTTAATCACACTTTCACATTGAATTCTATATCCCAAGCCCTAATTGACCTTCAAATAATCACTAATAGGCCCCTATTAACCCACATTGTGCATCCTGAGGCTTAATTTGATGAAACACTTGCCAAAGTTGCAATTTAATCCTTATTTCCTTATTTCCTAGCATCTTAGCTATCAAAATGGCCCTTGTGGGACCCATTCACCATCCATGGTGAATTAGTCCCATCTAGGTGGGATCCATTCACTATGGGTGGCAAATGAGTCCCATTTGGCTCATTTTTGACCCTTAAGCGAGAAAATTTGAATTTTAAGTTTATTATTTTTGCATGTCGGCCTTAGGAATATAATTTTTGAGCTAGTAAGGTGAATTTCCTATAAAATAAACTCTCTAAACCCTAAATCACAATTCATTCTTCATTATTCATCCATCATTCTTCCATCTCAAGTCAAGCAACTTAAGGTTTCATCATTGCAAGTCACCAAGATATCAATTTTCAAACATTCAAGGGAAGATTCTTCATGTTTTGCTACAAAATTTAAAGATTAAATATCATGGAAAGGTAATAAACTCCATCATTACATGTTTCATTCCATTCTTTCATCATTTTGGTTTAATTACCTAAAAAGGGTTTGACCAAGGAAAACCCCCATGCCATAACATTCACCGTTTTTCTCTCTTGTCTTGTGTGTTTTCAAATTTAGACATCTTGGAAGCTTGGAAATAATTAAGAATAAAGTTGCAAGGTTGTTCAAGTCTTCCCTTCATTGATCAAGTAAAAATATCAACAAAAACTCATCTTCAGACCTCGAAATCAGAGTTTTAGAAGTGACCACCTATAAAGAATCAAAGTGCAGATCAAGAGCTCCGAATTCCACCTTTGAATATTCAAAAATTGAAAAGTGGACTCATTCAACATGGGTGGAGAATGAGTACCACTCCAAGGTTAGTTTTTGGTGTTCTACATTTTTAGATACCCTTTTGTCTGAAACAGGCTCTGGAACAATTTCATAGATCTGGGACTAATTCACCCAAAATGGTGAATGAGTCCCACTAGGCCTAAAATTCAGCATCAACAACATTATAGAATCCATTTCTAGTCTCCATTCACATTCCAAGTGCACACTTTCAGTTTGGTTCATTTCTATTCAGTTTTGTTCACATTTCTAGGTGTTTTTGCATTACACAATGTGTTTTCCAAAAAGTTACATTTCTTAAGTTTTACATAAATAATCAATCCATCTTATTATTTTATTGAATTTAGACATTGAATCTAGGTATATTACATCCATATTCCATTCATATTGCATTGAATTTGAGTGTAGACATGAGCATTTTGGCCCTTTCTCCTTTTAGGTGAAAAACCCTAGGAGCGCTAGAAAGACCTTAGGTGCCAGAAATATTTGCTCCAAGTCTATATATGGATGTGTGGTTTTTCCTCTGATATTTTATTTTTCTAGTTATTTTAACCTTTTATTTTATTTATATTTGGGATGGAATAAAGAAATCCTAAACATGGATATGTATTATTAATTTCTTGTTCTTGGGTGTGAGTTGTATTTGTTGCAAGTAGGAGAAGATTGGTGTTTTCATTAATATCAAAAAACTTGTGTTGTCATTGGTATCAAGTGTATGAGAAGGAAGAATATCATTATTGAGAGGGATTATTTCATTGATGATGCTTTGATTAGTTGAATTATGTTTTCATTAGTAAGCTATTGGTGTCAACATCTAGTGTTGATTTGATAATCTTGTGTCTATGGTCAAGGAAATGATGTAGGTGATGAGGATGTTTCTCTGATGCTTAGTTTTCAAGTGATTTTGAGAAAATTTGATAAAAATAGGAAAAAATGTGTCGCCATGTTGTTTTGGGTTACAAAATAGTGTTCTAGTGGTGCTCTGCTTTTATTCTAGGTTGAAGATTTTCCTATGCATTTCATATATGTTAGTAAAAGGTGTCTAGAGGTGTTATATTTAGAATTTGGTGTGTTGGATCATTCTACAAAAGAAGTTGTGATCACTAGTGTATGAATAGTGTATTGTAGAGGTGTTTTGGAGAAATGTCTCTCTACGTTTCTCCACAGAATGGTTTCAGGTCTTGTGGATTTGAGGGTGTGTTGATTGTGTTGGTATCTTTTTTTAGTTAAGATGGTTCAAGGTTTGGTGCTTTAGATGTCAGATTCTTAAGTAATAGTGTTTGGTAGAGTTGTTTGAGTGTACTGGGTATGTACATTTCTCAGGTGGAAGTTGTTGCAAAGGAGTCTGTTGGATTTCAAGATGTTTGTGGAATATTCTATATCATATTAAAGCATGATGTGTGGTTTGTAAGTCATCCTTGGATTTAAGGAAGTGTGTATTTAAAATTTTAATGGTGTTTATGTAAATAACGATTGACCTAGTGTTTACACTAATTGTAGTGAATTTTTATTGTTTATAGAAGCATGCACAGTTGAGTAGTGTTGTAGTTTTGGGTCCCATATAAGGAATTATATGGTACACTTACATTTCTATCTGCCACAAAAGTGTTTGACACTAACCTAATTTGAATTTTCATGGTTTAAG
Organism: Sequoia sempervirens; assembly: GCA_007258455.2. Lineage (NCBI taxonomy): Eukaryota > Viridiplantae > Streptophyta > Pinopsida > Cupressales > Cupressaceae > Sequoia > Sequoia sempervirens. Next base: position 8,948 of record VDFB02176716.1, read on the forward strand.
TGCATATCTGACCTTGGAGAAGGGTTTCAAGGTTGAGGATGGTATAAATAAGAGTTAAGTTGTTGAGGGATGATGATATAGACAAGAGAGATGTGAGTGACGCGAAGTGTAGAGTGTGAGTATGAATTTGAAAAGTGCAGTGTGAGCCTTCATGTGTTAAACTATTGGATGTAGTGAGTAGAAGGTGTCTAAAATTCTTCAATCAAGCTACAAAGGTGTTGATGATATTGTGGTGGATTACTCTATTGCATTGAGATAGATTTCTCTATGTAACATTCTTCTCTATCTTCTTTTCTATTTTGGAAATGAGCATTTATTTATTTGGGAAATGAGCCCTTTGATAGTGAGCCCTATTGTATTTGGTGTTGAAGTTACTTTATATTGGGAGCTAATCCTCACTGTGGTTTTTCCCATCTTGGGTTTTCCACATAAATCTAGTGTCCTCTTGTGCATGGTGTTGATTTGTTTCAGCTTCTATTATTTTCTTTTCATTCTAAATCATTATAATAGATTAAGGGTTAATTAAGTTAATGTGGATCTGAATGTGTACAAGTGTTTTGAAGGTTTAAGGTACAACTGATTCACCCCCCCTCTTAGTTGTCTTGTGTATTCAACAATATTAATTTTGACTAATATTTACTTGAACTTTGTTAGAAGTAGTTTATCATATAAATAGATACCTATATTTAATATTAGCAATATATTTATGTCTCGTAGGTTAATATTTTTAGTTATATGCATTTTCTACCTTCTATTGTTTTAAATCAAGATGTGTGAAAAAACATAAAATTTCAAACTCCTAACCACCTTCAACTCTGTTAATTCTATTTTTTTTTGTTTAATTAGGATAGTAGAATCACGATAGGTGTTGTTATTGGTTGCAATGTATGAGGTTTTTGGTCACTATTAAATTTTGGTTGCAATGTACATGTAAATTCCTTAAGTTGCATTCAAGTTAACATTCAAATCCACTAACAATTTACTACCAAACATGAATCTCTTATGATAGGATTGAATTTTACTCACAAGAATGGAATCAAACATCTAAGGATTCTTGAATATTTAGAGCTTTTATATAAAGGCAACATACCAATCTACCTCATAAACAATAGTGGTCTAATACAATAATAGAATCTTCAAGTGCAATACGTGCCAACCACAAACAAATTTTTCCAAGGCCTTGTTGTGTATATGGTAGGTATTTTGAAACCACACATCAAAATAACCCTATCCTCCCCACCCATCAATCTATTTTGAAGTGATAAATAGACAACCCAATAACCATAAAGTAGTAAATACAAGTATGATCGTGATTATCTTCTTAAGTTATTTCCATAATTTTACAAAAAAAATGCCATGTGTACATGTTAAGTATTTAGTTCCAATTTCATGTAACACATGTTGAAATATCATCAAGGACACCCAAATATACCTTAGTCATAAACCTAATATGCTATAAAAATTCACAACACAGACATGTTCTAGCAAAAAAATTCTTCAGAATACATAAAATAATATCTACCATATCCACTTATAATTTGATTATACCATAAATATTTTTAAATCAAATAAAGAATACAATTAAATCATATTTTTTTACTTCAAATGAATAGGCAACCCTTTTCAAGGTTGAATCCTTAGGAAATTATTAATCAATTACTACCCAATTACCATGGTAGAAACACACAATAATAGCATAGATAAGTGTCTCTATATATTTGTATGGTCCTCTTGAATTGGTAGGATAATATTCATTATATTAATATATAATGGTACTATTCATAAGAGTATCATATATTTAACAAAAATTATATCTCATGTCTCATACTATTAAACCAAGTAAAAGAAACCATGCATAATTTACTAAGATATATAAATAATACAAACAAGAACAAAAAATATGAATCATTTATCTTTATTCATAATGACATAGATACTTACAATGATATATTTACACCTCCTAGTTTACCCATTATTCACCAATGATCTGGAAGTACACAAACAATAAATGGTATAGTTCAAGCAATTATGATAAGTTTAATCACTAGAGATAAGGTACAATCAATTTATAGAGAATATTGTTAGTATGTGGCGACTGATCATGCTATACTGTATAGCCCATGGTATATTTTACACCCTGGCCCCCCGTCCTCGTCAGGGTCCGGGGCTGGGCTGGGCCCCGGGCGGGGGTTCGGGGGCGGCAGCCCCCGAGAAAAATTTTTCTTCCTACTTTTTTGCGTGATCACTGAAAAAGGGAAAAATCAATGAAAAAGGAAAAATCCAATTTTGTAGAACCCTAAAATCTGGAAGCTTCTAAGCTTGGTAAAAAGGGGGTTTGGATGGGTATTTCAGTATGATGAAAAACACGATTATTCGCAAGATTGTAAGAGGTTTTTCACTGGATAATAAAAGTATTGGATGGCTGCGGTTTGGTGGATGTAGCCCAGATTGGGTGAACCATGTTAAATCTTTGTGTTATGATTTATTCTGTGTATGTTTTAGTTCCTCTGTTTTATTTATTAAAATCTGCATTTAATTGTTAGATCTGCCATCTCTAACCCTAACAAGTGGTATCAGAGCATTTAATTGTGAGAAGTAGGGATGTCATATTCAATGAGAAAGTGTTGTACAAAGATCTGTTGCTTCAGCATGAGAAGAAAGGAAAAGATTATGTAGTGTTGGATGATACTCCAAACAATGATGTTTCAATGGTTCCTCATGCTGGGCAACAACAACAGCAACAAATACCACAAACTCCTGTTAGATGATCTTCAAGGTTAAGTAGACCTCGAGAAAGATTCTCTCCCTCTTTGTATACTATTACGTTAGCGTCTTTGGTAGACGAGAATATTATGATAAACTATCTTGAGTGGATACCAAGGTTAAATTAGGAGCATGGAATGAAGAAGAAATGGACTCGCTAACGGAAGAAATCAGACTTGGGATTTATGCAAGTTGCCTGCAGGTAAAAAGGCTTTACCAAACAAATGGATTTATAGGCTGAAAGAGGAGGATGGAGGTAAGAAAAGATTTAAAGCGAGATTAGTTGTAAAAGGATTTGCACAGAAAAAGGGTATTGATTTTGATGAGATTTTTTCTCCTGTTGTTAAAATGACTTCTATTCGTATTGTTTTAAGTATTGTGGCTGTTGAAGATTTGCATTTAGAACAACTTGATGTTAAAACAACCTTTCTCCATGGTGATTTGGAAGAGGAAATATATATGGACTAGCCACAAGGATTTGAGGTCAAAGGTAAGGAGAAACTAGTGTGCAGATTGAAGAAAAGCTTATATGGCTTGAAGCAAGCACCTCGGCAATGGTATTTGAAATTTGATAGTTTTATGGCTGAGCAAGGCTACAGCAGGTGTAATTCTGACCATTGTGTTTATTTTAAGAGGTTGGATAATGATAGCTACATTATTTTGTGTTTATGTTGATGACATGCTTGTAGCTGGGTCTAACATGGGTCACATAAGAGAGTTGAAACAACAGTTAGCAAAGTATTTTGCTATGAAGGATTTGGGGGCAGTAAAAAAAATCCTTGGTATGAAAATTTGTAGAGATGGGAAAAACAAAAAATTGTTTTTTATCTCAGGCTAATTATGTTGAAAGGTGCTACTTGGAAATTTCATATGGAGAATGCAAAAGTTGTCAGCACACCTTTTCCTAGTCATGTTAAATTGACTAAGGATATGTGTCCAAAGACACAAGAGGAGGAAGAAAAAATGTCCAAGGTACCATATGCTTTAGCTGTAGGTAGTTTGATGTATGCCATGGTATGCACTAGACCAGATATTGCACATGCTGTAGGAGTTGTTAGCAGGTATTTGAGTCATCCCGGAGTTGAGCATTGGAATGTAGTAAAATGGATTCTCAGGTATTTGAGAGGTACATCCAATAATTATTTATATTTTGGGGGCTCTAATATTGATTTAAAAGGCTATGTTGACTCAGATTTAGTAGGGGATATAGATACCAGGTGGAGTACCATAGGTTATGTATTTATAGTTGGTGGGACAGCAGTGAGTTGGATTTCTCGCTTGCAAAAGGTGGTTGCTTTATCCACCACAGAGGTAGAGTATTTTGCTGCAATAGAGGTGGCAAAGGAGATGATATGGCTGTAACTTTTCATGGAGGAGTTGGGAAAACAACAGGCTGAAAATTACTTGTTTACAGACAGCCAGAGTGCTATACATCTTGCAAAGAATTCTGCTCTGCATTCTAAAACAAAACACATCTAGTTGAGATATCATTTCATTCGGTCAGTGTTGGAGGATGGACAGGTTAAGCTGGACAAGATACATACAGATGTCAATCTAGCAGATATGTTTACGAAGGCAGTGACAAGGGAGAAGTTGAGCTCCTCTTCAGCTTCAGTTGGTCTTCAAGGTTGAATTCAAGTATAACAGAGCAGCAGGGTCCAAGGTACTTATTTCCAGTGGGAGTTGTAATTGCAACAGTGTCGTCCAGGATCAGTCTCCAAGTGGGAGATCTGCCATCTCTAACCCTAACAAATATAATAATACACATCCAAAAAGTTTATTCAAAATAGTGTATATCCAATACACATGAATACTAATTTCCTAGTTGAACCATCAATTTTGTGGGGTTCTATGGACTTCTCTTGAACTCTTAGGATTTTCCACCTAAAAGGAGAGAGATAGAATAGTAAAATTGAGGTGGTTCACTCAAATAAAGGAATTTATGATGGAATTATGACTAAATGAAATGATATAAATGTATCTAATTGATATAATTGACTTATTATGAATGTAAAACTAATGAAATATGCAATGTTTGAAAACACAGTGAGGTATGCAAAAATAAACTAAAAACATGAACTTATGCAAACAAAATTGAATGAGGTTTAATAGAGTGCACTTAGAAATTGAATGATAATCCTAGAAGGTTTTGAAAACTAGAATAAATCACTATTTATCACCAGTGGGACTCATTCGCCACTAATGGAAAATTAGTCCTCCTACTAGTAAAAGGACTTGAAATTTCTTTCCGACTGTTAGGAATTGGATTCTAACAAAATAAAAATTTTCAGCCTTTCGGTGGGACTCATTTTCCATTGATGGTGAATCAGTCCTCCTCCAAAATTCTGCAAATTCAAAGGTCAATCCTATAGGTCTAGATCTACACTTGTCTTCTTGTTATGTTGACAGAGTCAAATCTGTAGAAAACAAGTTGTAGCTTGTCTCCAAGCTTGAATTAGGGTTTGGTTGAATTGAAACACTTTGATGACTTATTGACCACCTTTTGACACCTATTTTCTTGTAAAATCTGCATATAAAGTCTGCAAACACACATGCAAAAAGGGAAAAATGGTTAAGGGTTAGAGTATAGGGATTTTCCTTGGTCAAATCCCACTTTGGTAATCAAACCCTTGATAAATAAATGAAATGAAATAAAGAAGGAAATGATGAATAACAAAATGTACATGTCCTAACTCACCAAGACCTTGTTGTTGAAGTCTGAAGATGTGACAATGGATGCTCCAAGATGCTTGATAGATGCTTGATTGAATGATGCAATGATGCTTTGAATGCGAGAATGATAATTGATGTTGAATGAGTGAATGAGATGAATGGGGGTTAAAATGGATGGAAAAACACTTATTTATACACAATTATTGCCTAATTACCCAATGATACAACATCACAAGCTGACATAAGGTCTTTTTGAATAAAAACCTAAAATAAATTTTGAATTATTTTGAAATTGGAGCCAAGAGGGACTCATTTTCCACCCATGGTGAATGGGTCCCACTCTAGGCTTGTAAGTGGGTGTCAGGAATTAAGTTGCATTTAATGTGGTTTGTCAGGTTTACATTCAAAAATACACTTAATTAAGTCTTATGAGTGCATAAAGGGGTCAAATAAAGCATAAGAAAGGTGTAAATAGTGATAAAAACCCTAGAAAAGTGTGAAGTCCTCTTACAAGAATTTACAACACTTTAAAATTGGACTTGATAAGTGATAAAAAGGTGATTTTTAGATGAATTATAATAAGAAGAGTCTAGAAAAGTATAGAAATGTGTTACAACACTTCAAAACACCTTCACAAGACATCATAATTTGAATATTTAGGACCTAATGTGAATGCTTTAAGTTACATTACAACATAAAATCAAAGAAAAATAGGTCAAGCATCACAAGAGAAAGACCTAAAAGACCATGAAAATTTCAATGATTCATTTTTCTATGGTACATTTAGCCCCCACTTTAGTGAGAGGATGAAATTGCTTCAAACTCACACTAAAGTAGCCATGCATAAAGAGAAGGATCCAAATGCACTTATGCTAGTAAATGGAATGAAAATGATCAAGAGGGATGATCAAGCCCCTAGGATGAAGATCCCATGGAAAACTAAACATAAGAACAAAGGAACACATGTGTGAAAGAGAAAGAGAGAAGGGGAAAATGAAAAGGAAAAGAAAAAGTTGGATCAGACTTTGATTGTTTGTTCAGCTAGTTGTGAATCAGATCTAGGTTGTTTGTTCAAAAAAATAAAATGTATACTCACTCTGGGGTGAAAGAACTCATGGTGGGTCACTGGGTGAGAAGGCCCAAAAGGTGAGAAACATATGCTAGTTGGTATGCACTCACAAACACATAGGTGGCTATGGGGAAAGCTGTGTTGTGGAATGGGCTTCCCACTCAACCATATCAAAGTTATACCTCTTGAAAACTTTAACAAGGTTCCATGAAGGAAAATGTTAGCTTGTGCTTCATGAGACAAGAAAAGCTTTGTATTCTTAGAACTAATGAACAAACAAGATGACATAACATGCATGCAAGCTACGTTATGCAAGGTGGCAAGGATATAAAATGGAAAAATGCAAAATGTAAAGGAAAGTTCAAAGGAGTCTAGTTAAGTTCATAAGAGGTCTATAACTTAGGGAAAATTGTGTCTAATGTCTCCAAGAGAGGACCAATCAAAGAATAGTATATTCACAACTTAGGGGATGCATTGCATCGCATCAGGCCACTAAGAGGAATATAATATGCTAAGATAGATCACACTTATGAAGGACATCACACCCAATGCCATCCATAAAGTGACAAAAACATCGTATGAAGTAACAAGGATACACTAAGAACCAAGAGTGAAAATGAATAATGCCAATGTATGCCCCCCACTTTAAACGAATTGCTACACACCGTTCTGTGAGCAATTACTTTAAAGTAGCAAATGAAAAATGCAAACAAGAAAAACAAGACATGAGAGCCAACTTGGAAAGCCCCTATGCCAAGTCATATGTTTCCAAGTACGGATGCTTCAATTAAACGAAAAAGAAAACAAAAGAAAGGGGAGTTTCCCCCCATAAAGGAACACACCAAACACAAGGGATATATGGATTTGGGGTCAATATGTTCATTGTTGCAAAGTTTTGATTAAAGAGTTCAAAAGTGTCATCATTCCCCAAAACACATAGAACTGGAAGAATGACACAAAGAGAGAGAAAACAAATGAAAAACAAAGCCCATTTTGGGTCAACATGGAAGAGACATTGCGGTCTCAATGCTTTGTGTCATCCCCAAAAGGAAAAACACAAGAAATGATAAAAAAGAGGAAAAGGAAAAGGGACCTTTTGGGTCAACATGGAAGAGACATAGGGTATCTCAATGCTTTGTGTCATCCCCAAAAGGAAAACAAAAACAAAAGAAAAAAGGAAAATGCAAAATGTATGACATATAGAAGAATAAAGGTACAGATAGAAGAAGTGTACAAAGAGAGAGAACATCAAACAAACATTACGAGGGAACACATTACACACATGCAAGCACATAAAATAAAGGAAAAAGAAAAAAGAAAATTTAAAAGGCTATTGGCTTCTTAATTTCAAGTAATATAAGTGGAAGAGGAATAACATAGTTAAGAGACAAGGACAAATGCATTATGAGGGCAAGGCTAACAAATTCTTTCCCCCACTGAATGTGAAGCAAGAATGAGCCGAGGTGGGTGATGTGAAAGGATCATGCAATAGTGAGAATGGAAAATTCTACCACTATGGCATGATGAAGGGATTTGGTTTAAGGGATGATAGGATAGCAGTCGGTATCAGTGAAGTGATACTTGTTCAGTATGTCCTTCAATATCTGGCATTCATCTATTCGATGTCCAAGAATACAATGATATTTGCAATATGGTATGTTAGAATCTTTAGGGTAGATGACCAACCTATTTGAAGGTGGTAAGAGTATAAGGCCTTTGTTTAAGAGCATCTAGAGTCTCCTTTCACATTTAGGTGGTGGATGGAGAGGAAAATTTAGTTTCTTCAATTTGTAAGGTCTCTTGCATTTTCTAGATTAATATTTTTCATGGATTGAAGGAGGAAGAGGACCTATGGGGATCCTAGAATCCTTCACATTGGAATCAGGTAATGGTTGCTCACATGGAAGGATAATGTTCAACTCAGGAGGAGAATCAAAGATCACTGTACCATCATCTTGAAGTCTCCAATATTCAAAAGGAGGTTTGTTGTCATGAGGAGGATCTTGATATCCTAATCCTATTGTGTTTTCATTTGTTGGTTTTTGTTCTAAAATTTGATGGATGTTATGCTTAGTTGTTGTGTGACAACCTTGTTTTCTTAAAATGGTAAAGCCTTTTCCATATGTTTCTTCAAGGTTTATTGGTGTGTTTGTAATTTTTTATCATAAAATGGTCAAGGATGTGGTTGTGGAGAGGAACTAGGTCCACCTGTTGAGGGGAACTTAGGTCCTTTAGTTGTTTCAGGATGTAAATAACCAAACATATCAGGAGGTGAGACAGTAGGGAGATCTTGTGACTTCATGGATGGCTAAAAGGCTACATTGGCTTCAAGGTTGTCAAGACATGAATTTAAGAACTTTTTCATGCTATCATCATCTTCTCCAATGATGTCAATAGCATGAGGAGGAAATTCATTTGGAGTTAAAGGAGCATGAGGAAGCTCAAGGTCATTAGGATCATAGCCAAAGGCACAATTGGACATGTCTACTAAGGATTTCAATGAATTCCAAAACTTGTTAAAGTAGAAAGCCATGATGACAATGAATAAAAGTAAACTAAGATGCAAGAAATTAGATAAAACAAAAAATTTGGAAAGTATAACAAAAAGTAACAATAGAAAACTGTAATGTAGAAAATGCCTAGAAAATTCCTAAAAATGTAGTTTAAAATGTGTAGGTGGATTGATTCGCCCAGGGTGGTGAATGAGTCCAAGTATGAGATTTTTTTGTATTTTTCAGAAAATTTAAAGTGTTTTTTATGTGTTTTAGATGCAAACTAAAGATGCAAATGCATATTTTCATATTTTTAATGATTTGATATGCAAAAATGAAATCTATATGATTCTTTCACTAATGCAATTTTAGAAATCCTAGGATGCAAAAACAAAACAAAACCTAATTGAATGTTGATAAAAAGGAAACCTAGGATGTAAGATGCAATTAAAATTAGAAAGAGAAGTTTTCAAAATGTAGGTTCACCAAAATGAACCATCAATTTTGTGGGGTTCCATGGACTTCTCTTACACTCTTAGGATTTTCCACCTAAAAGGAGAGAGATAGAACACTAAAATTGAGGTGGTTCACTCAAATAAATGGTGTATTACCTCAAAGGTATGCTTACACTCCAACTAGAAGACCTTTCTCTCCGTCTTCTCTCATGAACCTGATGGCTACAAGGTTCCAAACTGACTTAGATCATTAACTAAGCCCTCCTTTAACTCTGTCACAAGAGTTACTATCCTTGTGCTTACCTTAGAGGCTTCAACACTCTTTAAATTTGTTGTCTCCTTCACAACTACCACTTGAAATTTCAATCTTTCACCCTACACCTAGAAGAGTCTAGATGCCAATTTCACCATGTTGCTTGAACCGCTTGCAGGGGATTTGAAGATGCTATCTCCATGCTTCTTGCAACCAAACTGATCCATTTTCCTTGGTGTCTACTCCTCAACCTACTCGATTTCATGAATTTGCCTTTTGGAGAGGCTAATCCTTATAGCCCTTACCAGTCACTAATTGGATTTTTCTGCTTATATTCTCCACACAACCTAGAAAACAAAGCACACTTTCAGACACCCTTTTCAAGGTTTTAAATCTTGCAATAGGTCTCTGACCTTCTTCTATTCTGTACAGTGGATTCCAACACTCTTGGAGAAGAGGCCTAATTGCCCTACCTTCTAAGGTTTCACTGTTTCCTCCTTCAAGTTTGCCTTTGATGGATTGATGGGAGTCTCAATCCTTTTGGACATTGAAGGTACTATCTCACCACACTTAATACTGTACGGATTACATACAATAGATTATTCCCCTGCCTAAGTTCTTAGTCTTTGCTCACTCAAACCTCTAACCGGGCAAACACAACTCGCCTAGGGTTTGAGACAGTAAATTCTGGCTTGGCTCCTTATATCCTCTAGTGCTAAGTATTTACAAATATATGGCTCCCTTTCCATATTCTACTGGTCTTAGGAGATTCTCGTAGACAGAGCTTATGGGGGAGCCATGAGAGTTCAAATTGGACTGTTCAAAACTAGAAAAGTATCTACAATCTTAAGCAATGATCACAAAGCACTAAAGTAACTCAAAGTATTTTGCTTTTAGTGGAAAATAATCTCTTTACCATTCAACAAACACAAAGGAAACAGGAAGAAAACTATATATACAATGGCTTTATATGACTGTCTCTCAAAAGCTCGGGTAAAACTCAGAAAATATAGACTTTAACTATTCCTAGCAATACAAAACTCAACTACAATGCATGTATTCTAATCCATGAACTTTCTACAAAAGAAGAGATGCTAAAGAATGTTAAGGAAACTCTAGTCTAATACCAAACATGGCATAAAATTCATGACATCACGGTTGTCAGAAAACACACGGGGTTTTCAAAAACACAGAAAATCTCAAGAATCTACTCGTTGTCCTCTATTATTCACAACAAAAACTGATTATCATGACTAACTACTGCTGCCATGATCCATTCCATTCATTAAGATGCTTTTTCCACGGTTCAAGGGCAGTGGATCGAGCATTTCCCTTATTTCAAGGGATTCCCAATGCCAAGTAACTTGCATGCAACCAAACAAGTTCTCCATGCAATCTTCCAACTCTGCCTTTTACCTTAATCCTAGGACCTCAACCTCCCTTAAACTTGAATCAACAACTCCCTTAACCGACCATTAGCATCTTTTAAACAATGATGATGTGGCTTTAATCCACTATGTGCTTTGTAACATGATACATGCTGTCCAAAGCTTAATAAAATAAAATTTAACAACATACCAACAATGATTAACTAGGATGACACCTAAGCAAAAGATTAATTCAACATACCACACAAGACCTTCTAAGGTCCAACCTAAACACACAACATGCTGACTTGGCCAAGGTCAGTACAAGCCAAAAATTTTGCAAGCCAAAATGGAGGTCAGCCTAGGTGCTCCTGCACCAATAAAGGAATGTATGATGTAATTATGAATAAATGCAATGATCTAAATGCAGCTAATTGATATAATTGACTTATTATGAATGTAAAACTAATGAAATATGCAATGTTTGAAAACATAGTGAGGTATGCAAAAATGAACTAAAAACATGAACTAATGCAAACATAATTGAATGAGGTTTAACAGAGTGCACCCAAAAGTTGAATGCTAATCCTAGAAGGTTTTGAAAACAAGAAAAAATCACTGTTGATCACCAGTGGGACTCATTCACCACTGATGGCAAATCAGTCCTTGTACTAGCAAAAAGACTTAAAACTACTTTCTGACTGTTAGGAACTAGATTTTGACAAAATTAACTTTTTTAGCCTTCAAGTGGGACTCATTCACCACATATGGGAAATTAGTCCTCCTCCAAAATTCTTCAAATTCAAAGGTCAATCCTGTAGGTCCAGATTTGCAATTGTCTTCTTGTCAAGTTGACAGAGTCAAATTTTCAAAAAATGGGCTATAGGTTGTCTCCAAGCTTGAATTAGGATTTGGTTGACTTGAAACACTTTGATGACTTATGGACCACCTTTTGACACCTATTTTCTTAAAAAAATTGCATATAAAGTTTGTAAACACACATGCAAAAGGGGAAAAATGGTTAAGGGTTATAGTATAAGGATTTTCCTTGGTCAAATCCCACTTTGGTAATCAAACCCTTGATAAAGAAATGAAATGAAATAAACAAGGAAATGATGAATAAAAACATTAAAATGTCTGAACTCACCAATAACTTGGTGTTGAAGTTTGAAGATGTGACAATGACTACTCCAAGATGCTTGATCGATGCTTGATTGAATGATGCAATGATGCTTTGAATGCAAGAATGATAATTGATGTTGAATGAGTGAATGAGATGAATGGGGGTTAAAATGGATGAAGAAACACTTATTTATACACAATTATGCCCTATTACCCAATGAGACAACATCATGGGCCAACATAAGGTCCTTTTGAATAAAAACCCAAAAGAAAATTTGAATTATTTTGAATTTGGAGCCAAGAGGGACTCATTCGCCACCCATGGTGAATGGGTCCCAGTCTAGGCTTGTATGTGGGTGTCGAGAATTAAGTTGCATTTAATGTTTTTTTTGGGGTTTACATTAAAAAATACACTTAATTAAGTCTTATGAGTGCATAAAGGGCTCAAATAAAGCATATGAAAGGCGTAAATAGTGATAAAAAGTCTAGAAAAGCATGAAATCATGTTACAAGACTTTACAACACTGTAAAATAGGACTTGATAAGTGATAAAAAGGTTATTTTTAGATGAATTATAATAAGAAGAGTCTATAAAAGTGTAGAAATGTATTACAACACTTCACAACACCTTCACAAGACATTATAATTTGAATATTTAGGACCTAATGTGAATGCTTTAAGTTACATTGCAACATTAAATCAAAGAAAAATAGGTCAAGCCTCACTAAAGAAAGACCTAAAAGACCATGAAAATGTCAATGGTCCATTTTTCTATGGTACACTAGTATATCAAAACTATAATGATAACATAACCCTACAATGAAAACTCACCAATGCCTACATCTTAATGCCTCTATATATATACTTAAGGAGGCCAAAAAAACCACCAAAAGCAATTGTACCATGGGCCCAAACAAGGTATGCAAAAATATCATGTGTAAGAATCATCATGATCCACACCCCATTTGGAATCATTATTTATCATTTAACTCCTATGTAAAAATTCTCTATGATATACATCATAGTTCATGTCATAAGTGGGTGAAGATTCATAGTCAACTTTTTAAAGTTCCCTATAATCATGAACTTTCCTATTTCATAGAATATATCATTAGTGAATCCCACATCTTATAATTTTATGACAAATTAGATTCTCTTATAAATTCTTGCACATGCATTCCAATATATTCTCAATGCATGAACAAGAGTGTTACCTCAAAATCTGACACCCCATTTCTCCAATGAGGATAAAATAATTATTAAATATAAATAAATAAATATTTTGAATATTATAACTTTCACTTGGTGTATGACACCTATGTGTAGGTCTAATAAGCTCATAGGTAATCATATAATCCATATCTATAGGACTATAATGAAACAATTTGATGCAAACTTTAGTGAACACATTATATCAAGTAGTCAAAAAGAGGAAAGTCATCCATGCCATTGATTATTTTTAAGAAGTTTCTTTAATAGATTTACTCCATCATGATCTCTTAAATAACAATCTTATAGATAATACAAACATGATCTAGTCAATGTATACATAGTCACATACACCAACATTAGTCCATATAAGACTAGTGAAAATATTGACTTCATCTAATTTTTTCAATATTTGGCATATTGAATTCTAAATCCTAATATTAAAAGTATGGCCTCACATTAAGGCTCAAACATTACATTCATTATATGGATCTATATTTAAGCATTAGGATGCTATCAATTCATTTAAAAACACATCCAACATATAATCAACCAATAGGTAATTCTTAGTATTGTAAGCCCAAATTTATATTATTGTGAGTGAACATGAATACACCTTATCCAATACAAGTACCTTATCTAATAGAAACATAGGGTTCTTTAGTAATTTCATAGAAAAAAAATTACCTATAAGTAAAGACATGTAATTGAAAAAGTATATCACATTCCATGTGTAGATCAACATGGACAAATGAAAGTGGTAAATACATGATAATAATGCATCATAAAGTAGGGTGTAAAATTTGATGAATTATTGCACTTAGGATGAAAAATTCCTTTTCATTTAACAAAACTACATTAAATATCTACATATCTCAACCAAACATGTATCCTTTTAGGTATGCTTAGATATCCAACCTCTAGAATCCATTGAAGTACCTTAAACCCTATTTTTTCATAAAAATAACAATAAATCCTTCAACTTAAAAAGAAGCCAAAAAATTTGTTTGTCATTGAGAATTTGTATTCATCATTAAATAAGCTATGAACTATAGTAGACTAATGTGATATAAGTAGGAACTCTTAAATAAGCAACACTAAACTATATACCTTGAGATGTATGTAAATCTAGACTAAAGCTAAGACTCATGTTGAGAATGTGGGTAATTAGAGTTGCTAACTAACAAGATTACACAAGTCAAAACCTACAAAAAATTTTTGTTTTGGAGGGCCAAGGAGGGAAATCATATAGATATAAAATGGGATAATTAAATTGAAACAATCACATAAGCTCTTTAAATGGTTATAATCAATGCCAATTCATAATTTTTCAAAAAATAAATTAATGTAAATGTGTATATTTTAATTTTGAGACCTTTATTTTTAATGTACATAGGGACTTTGAATAACTTGCATCCATACACTTTGTGTGAAAAAACTTAGATCTAGATTCAAAAACATGTGTTTCCATAGATCTCAATATTAACACATGTGGCTTTAAGTTATTGCAAGATTTTCATGTTATCTTGAACTTTGTTAAAAAAAAATCTTGTTAAACATTAGATATGGCAAATCATGGACCACCACCTCAAGGTATATTTTGTTGGGATTAAGGTGTCTCAACCTTAGAGTCCTAATATTGATTTATTTTATTTGATTTAATTAAAGTATTTATTTGTATTATTTAAATACCTATAGTATCATGTCACAAATTAGGACCCACCGACTAGCTGGCATCCTCGTTGGATGTGACTAGATGGCACATCATCATCCCAAGTGGACATAGGCATCCCAATTTGGAATCTATTAAATATGATAGATTCTATGATGTGTCATAAGGAATCTTTGAATGCATGGAGAAATGTTGTGCCCAAGATGGGTTATGACAGGATGTGAGAGAATCGGCTATTTTTAGCGAGTTATGATAGATTTTCTTAGAAATCCTATGAAAAATTTATGACATATTCTATGATAGTTGTAAGGCATCTATAATAAGATATTTTTAGAATATTTTAGGTTCCCAAGCTTGGAATAAGAGTATTTGCATGTTTAATACTTGTCAGTGGTGTAAGGGAATATGTCACTATACTGTAGAAAAAGGCAACTTGCTTGACTTGGGAATAATTGATGATAGATTGGACTTAATGAGGCCTTGATTTGGCATTGTGAGGTGTTTTTCACATCCAAACTAGGTCTTGGAACCTTCCAAATGCATTTAACAATGTCTTGCAAAGGTGTTGTAAATTTTTGTAAAGGACTTTTATGCTTTTCTAGACTTAATAAACCCATTCTCCCTTAATTAAAAATTATAAAATGTATTTAATTACATCTTCACATCAATATAGAAGGCTTGTAAAATAAACTTAATGTTAATCTAGTGTTGTAATGTGTCTTGCACATTCACATTGGATGTTGTGCCTTCCTAGGTTGTGTGGACCTCATTTTAGTGTTGTAAAGTGTATTTAATCACACTTTTACATTGAATTATGTGTCCCAAGCCCTAATTTACCTTTACATAATCATTAATAGGTCCCTATTACCCCATATTGTGCATCCTGAGGAAATATTTGATTAAATAGTTGACATAGACATCATATAAACCTTATTTTCTTATCTCCTAAGAATCCAGCTAGGAAATGGGCCCCACTGGGACTAATTCACCACCTGTGGTGAATGAGTCCCTACTAGGTGAGCCTAATTTTCCCAAGGTTGCGAATGAGTCCCATTTGGGTTAATTTTGACCTTTGAGCGGGAAAAACTAAAATTTAAGTTTATTATTTTTACACATTAGCCTTAGGGATCTAATTTATGGGTGAATAAGGTGAATTACCTATAAAATAAAGTTTAAAAGCCATAAATCACAACCATTCTTCATTATTCATCCATCATTCTTCCATCTCAAGTCAAGCAAGTTAGGGTTTCATCATTTCAAGTCATTAAGATAGCAATTTTCAGATATTCAAGGGCATATTCTTCATGTTTTGCTATAAAAATTCATGGTAAATCATCATGGAAAGGTAACAAACTCCATTATTACATGTTTCATTACATTCTTTCTCTATTTTGGTTTAAATAACTAAAAGGGGTTTGACCAAGGCAAACCCCCATGCCCTAACATTCAACATTTCTCTCTCTTGTCTTGTGTGTTTGTAGATTTAGGAATCTTGAAGGCTTAGAAATAATTGAAGATTGCATTGCAAAGTTTTTCAAGTCATCTCTTCATTGTATAAGGAAAAATATCAACAAAAAGGAACTTTCAGACCCGAATTTGATAGTTTCAGAACCAGACACCTGGAGAAGCAAAAAGTGCATACCAAAAGCTCATGTTTCCACCTTTGAATATTCAAAAATTAAAAAGTGGAATCATGCACCATGGGTGGTGAATGAGTCCCACTTCTAGGAATGTTTTGGATTTTCTGCATTTTTTAGACACCTATTTGTCCAAAATAAGCTTCAAAACACTTTTACAGAACTGGGACTGATTCACCTAGAATGGCGAATGAGTCCCACCAAGCCTAAAAATTAGGATCAACATCATTTCAAAATTAATTTCAATCCTCCAACAAGTTTAGAAGTGCACTTCTAGTTTCATCCATTTCTCTTTCAGTTTTGCATTCATTTCTAGGTATTTTTGCATTACACAATGTGTTTTCAAACAGCATGCATTTCAATAGTTTTCACTTAATAATAATCCATTTTATCAATTAGCAACATTTTTATCATTTTTTTTAGTCATAATTTAATCATACATACACTAGTTTGAGTGAACCCCCTAGATTTTGTTTCTTTCATAGATGATTATAGTAGGACATTTTTATATTTTCTTAAAAGTAAAGCTAAAGTCTTTAGTTGGTTTAAGGAGTTTAAGGCCTTAGTAGAAAATCAGACTAGCAAAAAGATTAAGTGTTTAAGGACTGATAAGGGTGGTGAGTTTTTGTTTCGTAGAGTTTGATAAGTTCTGTAAAGAGCATGAGATTGAGAGACATAAGAAAACTCTCTACACTCCATAGAAAAATGGAGTTGTAGAGAGGATGAATAGAACATTGATGGAGAGGGCTAGGAGTATGTTAAGTGGTGCTATCCTTGAGTAGAAATTTTGGGTTGAAGTGGTAGCCACTGCATGTTATTCAATCAATAGATCTCCTACATCAGTGCCCTTTGGAAAGAAACCCATGGAGGCATGGTCTTGTAAAA
>VDFB02176718.1:0-11480 GCA_007258455.2 Sequoia sempervirens
TAGCTGTATGCTAGGCTCCTAGGATCTTAATGTTATAAATTATATTTGGGTTAGAAAGTAGTTGGCATGTACCCATGATATTGTTAGCATTTTAATTTGCACCTTTCAATGCAACACAAAAATGAAACAGATGTGTAGTAGAACGGCTCTTCGAATTAGAAGGGTAAGCTCCTTGTAACACACAACTAACCTATTTTGTACAATATCTACCTGCTATTCATAATCTTTATAGTGTATTTTTTGGGGTGATTTAGAGTATGCAATACAAACAAAGTAACTAAAACCTATCTTTTTGTTTTCTTAATCTAGAGCACAAAATGATTTAGCACATCAACACTAGATGAGATTTTAATGTTTTTTGATTGAAAGAAGGCCTTACAAGTACACACTTGCATTGTTCAACTAAACACAAAGACTAAACAATGCAAGTACACATACAAAGTGAATAAGTTAAAACACATGAACACAAATTCTTTGGTAAATGAACTGAATGGAATGATGCAAAGCCATGATCTCCACTTCAATAAGAATTGCAATACAAAAATTGAAATTTTGATAAAAGCTATTCAATCTACCTTAGCACACATAACAAGACATCTTAATAAACATTTAAAAGCAAGATCAACATAATAAATTTCATTGAGTGAATACAAATATTTGGATAACAATAACAGTCAATGAATATTAATTTTAGCAATATGTAGATATGAGAATTACCATTACCCAACTAAGTGCAAAAAGACACTTGTTTATACTGTTTATAGAGCAATGCATGAAAATAAATGAAATAAATTGACTGAACTTTAACTCTAGCAACAACTACTTGCATGACACGCAAACTTTATTATGAATTATATCATCCACTAAAATTGCAATCTAATCCATGTAATTGCTAGTTAAATTGATGACTTCCTTAAGCTTGAATGATCCATCTTATAATAGCTCCAACTTTACACTCTTCTTAATATTTCAAACACTAAATATTGGCACCTTTCTTTGCATGATTGTCTTAGCCTTTGTTTTTAGAAAGCCAAAGTTAAGTTTAAAAAGTGAGTCAACCACCTTGTAAGAAAAACAATCTCCTTTATATAGTGTCAACTTTCTTTTGCACTATTTTGAACTTTTTTGACTGTCAGCTATATTTATCCTTTTCCACATAAGTACTATTTTGAACTTTATCATTGATTGTTTACATACATAGAATTTTCTCTCATAGGCGTGATATTTGTATTAATTCAATTTGTGGAGGCTAAAGTAGATTTCTATCTCAAAGATCCAATAGTTTAACTTCTTAGCATTTACCTCTACATCAAAGGGCTGAATGTCTATTTTGGCTTCTACTTTGAAGAAGCCTCCATGAGATGTTCCTCCTTGACCGTACTAGGTTTTCTCAGCTTCTTTTTCTTTTTCATGAGGTCAGGAGATGCCAAGCTTCTTAGTGATTTCTAGTAGGATGTTCTCCAACCTATCAACCTTCCCTTGCGTGCTGGAAATTCTTGCAAAATTATCCTCCACCTTCTTGAACCAAGTCTTTCCATCATCTTCTTCCCTTGCTACCAACCTAGCTGTCCTTGTTCACTCTCTAGTTCCAATTTTGGGCTCACAAGGAACTAAATTATCAGTTCCACTTGGTGTTGTGGAGGGCACAAAATGTCAAACACTTCTAGGATGCTCACAACGAAGACTTGATACCACTTGATCTGCAAAACCTTAGAGATACTCCCCTAGAGATTATCACCCATAGATATTCCTAGTCATACATGTTTACTTGTCATATAAACTTAATGGAAAACACAAAACAGTGATGGTATTTAGCAAAGAACACACACACAATGATTAATATCATGCATTTACCCTAGAGAAACCTTAAAACAGTGAAAACTCTAGTAATAGAGCATTTCGCTCCTCATTCCCCCATCACAACCCAAGTAGAAATGTTTTACAACGCATTTAGAGCTATTAGGAGTTGTGACAAATGCCACAAATTCTCTTCTCACATGTACAATGTACCTCTGCAACTCAAAAGCCCTTATTCTTACACTTATAATCATAAAATGAAATTGAGAATGAAGGAAACAATTTGAGCTAACCCTTCAAATTTCATGTTCAAGTATTATATGACATTCCTCTATCCTCCCATGGGACCAAAATAAAAAAAGAAACATCAAAAGTGTCAACCAATATTTCATGTTCTGTTTGCATAATGATGAAAACACTACCATTTACAAAGTGGCAAAAACATTTTTGCTGCTGTCAATGATGAAATTGCTTCATGCACAAACCAATGATTTCACCAATCTTGGTTTTTTATTTCATTTTGAAGTCTACATCCTTGTTTCAGGTATTCTCCAAGATGCTCTAGATCATCTTGGATGCTCCCTTGACAAGAAAAATAATACTTCTACACTATAACATACTAATATTTAGTGATATCCTAGTTCTAAGTCACTTCGACTACTTTCTTGGCTAAAATGAATCTCCATGACCCCAATGGTCCAACAATTTAGATCAGATTTTTTGAGCACTGTTAATGTGTGCTTGCTTTCTTATTGTTGGTGTTTAAATTCGCACCTCTGGAATGCGTATTTGAAACAGACAGCTATGCACAGTAAAACTGCTCTTCAAATTAGGAGGGGAAGCTCCCTCTTGCTGATGGTGTTCAAAGAAAGTAAACTAAAAACTAAGTTGCCTATCTTTTTGATCAGCTAGAGCACAAGGTTTATTAAACACAAACGCCGCAGCTGAGATTTTCTGATTTAAGAACTTCAACTACGACTAACTTAAGCTAAAGACGTTTCTAACTTCTCAAGTAATACGCAGAGCAAGAGAAACTAGAAATGAATAAGGTTGATTCTCTAACAAAGTGCTTCAATAAACTCTTTCTCAACATACATCTACACACTTCAATGTAAGCTGAAATTAAGATCACAAAAGCATAACACAAATAACGGAAATCTGAGACGTTGTACCAAGGCAAAGGAGGCTCATGATATTATTTCTCAAACTTCTGGAACAAAAGATAATCCTAACACATGCATGGAAAAAGAGCTTGCAGCTAAAGAGGCTTGCAAAACTTGTTCTACGCCATTAGAACAACATCACAATAACTACTCTTTGTTGGCTAAAAGAGACCAATTCGCCATCATAAAACATTGAACGACCTGGTCAAATGTACCGAAGGCACTTGCCTCGGCCATTTGTTATCACTCAGTACGGTTAAAGAAAACTAATGAGCAAAGGGCATGCTGCAGGAGAGGGAACCCAAATCTCCTTGTTTTTCATTATCTAGGGCTATTTCACCAGTAAGCGTTTTATTTCTCGCACCCAGAAAGCAACATCTAACACCTAAGAAAGCAGGAAAAGCGGGAAACGCCAACTATTACATTTATCTTCTTTCTCTTCTTCAAAGAATGGATAAGAATTGCTCCAAGAATAGAAAGAAAGTGGAAAGAAAGCTTCTAGAATAAAGCCATTTCAAATCTCAATCACATCCGCTAAAAAGTAGGAAACTGTGTCCCGGTTCGGTGCATCTATCCCATCAATAGCAAAGTTGCGTTTTTCTAAGATATCCTCTCCATTTGCAATTGATGTCAGGAAATCTTTAACCTCATTGGCTGCTTTTTCAAATCTTGCTGACATCATGGCAAGGTGATTCATTCTACCACCAACTGTATTGCTGCTATCACAGCTGCGAACAACACTCTGAAATTGAGTTTGCACTTCATCTAACCCGACGTAAGAACCATCTTCGAGACTGTACCGAGAAGGAATCTCTATGACAAACTCATTGATGAAAAGAAGAGCTTCGATCACCCTTTTTCTGTAGGCAATAAACTCCTTAGATATCCTCTCGTAAGTTTTAACCTTGAAGACATGACGCTCTTTCCAAGCAAGGATCTGCCTCTTGTGTTCTTTTGAAGCCACTGAACCATAGGCTGTATCTAAATCAGCAATAATGATTTCATGCCTTGGTTTTACTTCAGCCACTGATTGTTCAAACCCTTGGATACCTTGACGTAGCTCATGAGCGTTTTCTCTCAACTGAAACATCCGTGCTAAGATCTCCTTTCCTTTGACAATGAAACTCTCGATCCACTCTTGAGTTTCCTTCCCACAAATGACCAACTGCCTCAACTGATGATGATCAACTGGTGTATCTAAAACCTGGGGCAACAACTGAGTAGCCTGTGAAGAACCGCTGTTAGAAATATAAAGCCTATATGGCTTTCAGCCTCGGGCTGCTTTGTCTCTCCCCCATCCTGCAGAGCACTTTTGCTATATTTGTTCCAGTCCCTTTCACACACACCTTTGAGATAGTGACACTTTCTCGTGCCAAGGGGAATGGAAAGTATTTCTACCGCAATGTTTCAAACTGCAAATCAATTCCGCAACCATCAACCTAATCGGATTCCTTGTAGTCGAGATTGTAATGCGTTGATGTGCTTATCGTAATCCCCAGGCTCAACTGTAATAGAATAGACACCGCCGCGAACGAAAGGTCCCAAGTTTCTCCATTGAAGTGTTGCCCCGTCAAAGCTTTGTGATCAAACACTGATTGATGTGATGCAAGTCCGTTTCAGCTGTTTTGATGTAATCATGATAGAGAGCTGATTCAGTCTTGAAAACATTGGGAGTATACTCCATTTCGAAAACCTTGAAGAATGACTGTAAACTCGCCTATGTTTAGACAAGTTTTGAGCAATTTACTGTTTTTAGAATGCTGATTTTTCTTTGTCAAATGGACAATTTTTTGAAAATTTTTCAGAGATATGGGTTTTTGCACTTGAAGGTGTAAGACAACCCAAATCGCCCATTTTTGAAAATTTTGATTCTAGACTGAAAAAACAGCAAACCCTAATTTCTTCAATTTTTCACGGAAAAAGCTAGCATCTGGGTTTTGTTCAGAATACAATTAGAAATGGACCTAGTTGATCAAATTTGAAAACACTGATGGCTGATCGAGAAAGCAGCCAACCCTAGAAATTTGAAAATTTTCTTGAAAAAAACTGTGATATGGGTTTTCTTCAGAAGACTAATTTGAGAGGACCCAGATGATTAAAAATTGAATGCACTGAGGATTTCACTGACATGCAAATAAAAAGAAGCTGCTGCAACTTGATGAACTTGAAATTTTTTTCAGAAGAATGAGTTGATAAAACCCAGATGACTGAAAATTTGAAAATCTTGGCCTTCTTGAAAAATTTGATCTTCTGGATGAAAAAGCATGAAAAAGCAAGGCCTTATGCTGCTGGTCTGAAAAATTTAATGAAGAATCAGCAAACTTGAGTTCTTGAATCATGAAATATAACTTCAAATTTGCTGCTCCAACTTTCTCCTTTGAATGCTACCTGCAAAAATAATGAAAATTTCATTGAAGAGATGCATTAAATAGACTTAGGGTTTGAATTAGGTTTGCTTTATTTTGCTTTTATCTTCAAAACCCTAAAATTGGCCTGTTCAATGAACTTGGACATCCTCTTCATCTCACAATTTTGAAATTTCAAAAATTTCAAAAATTTCACGAAGGCATTGAAAGTTGGGGGCCCTTCTTGGCTAGAGGCACCTACTTCATTCAGAGTTAGCCATTTTTTTTTTTAGTTTTCAACTTTTCTTCCATTTTGACCCCGGCTGGGTTTGATTGATCTTTGATTTTGTGGATGTTCACGATTTTATGACGAAGCCGCAATGATTCATTGCAAGTCGAATCAATCTAAGATTGTTTTGAGGCATTCTCGCTTAAAAACTCTCATTTAGTCTTCTCAAAATCAAGCAGCTCATCCTCTCTAGGTGCCCATTTTGTCCGTAGTTGGCTATTTTATGATTTTCGTTCTTCCTTTCCCTTTGATCTTCTCGATGAAATTCTCATTCCCGAGCTACGGAACTGGATTGGACTGGCCGACACAAGCTCATCGATAGCTTATTAATCCCACTCTAAGTGAGATCTTGAGGCTGAATTCCATCATTTCAGAGCCCAAAACCTTGGGTGCCCTTTCTCTCCAGGAGCGCCCAACTTCACCAGACTTAGCCATTTTTATGATGCCTTCATCACTTTCTCTACAACAGACGATTTCGTCAAATCCGGGGACTCGGAGCTCGGATTGGCTGATGACTGGGCTCGTTGAGGAGCTGAGGAGAAATCAAGAGGGGTCTTCTGGAGACACTTCTGTCAAAAAGTCGAATTTCATACTCCAAAAGCTTGGGCGCCTATTTGCTTTTGGGGTGCCCATTTGCTCTAGACTTAACCAGTTTCTTCTGATTTCATCTTCAAACTTTGAATCTTCATCTTATACCTTCAACTCTGATTTGGATTTGCTGGAAATCAGCTAGTCGGAATGCCTTGACAAAGATATTTGTTGCGAAGCAGACTGAATTCCGGAGAGATTGAGTATTTTAGCAAACCCTAACTGTTGGATTTACCACCTCAAAAAGCTAGGTGCCCTTCTTCACCAGGGGCGCCCAAAGTTCCCAGACTTAGTCAAATTTTGATGATTTTCATATTTTTATACTCTGACTTCTGTTTGGATCCTCCCTGTTTGATCTCGAATCTCGGACGACTGGATGATCCGATGACTGCACCGTTGGATTCGTTGCGGAGCTGAAAGAAAACTGAGCAACTTTGCTTGGAGGCTTAAACCCTAATTTCAACATTTAATGCTCCTTCTTATTCTCCCCGGGGCTCATGACAAGCGCGCGCGTTAGAATATATTTTTCATAAGCCACCTTCTTTCTGCTTTTCGCCGCTTTGCTACCACCACCCTCCCTGAACTGAAAAGTTGAATGACGCTTTGGTAGTCGACCGACCTCCATTGATGACCTCGTGAGTTCCTCGAGCAAGCTTCTAAAAAGACATTGCCAAACCCACTACTGTGAAACCGATTATTTTAGAGATTCCTGATTGCACTAGTCTATATATGGAAGTATTTTGAGCCAATCAAAAAATCGGCTGAACTCCTATCTACCCAAACTTTTATTTCTTAGAAAGTATGATCCGCTTCAAAAGCAACCCGTGAAACCCGTAGGTTATCATTTTTGTAGGTGCACAATGTCAGTAGATGAAAAAGCCGAGATTGTTTTGTGATTAGGCTGTTTTGGAGTGCAATCTGCAGATCATCAGATTTTGGAAATTTTACATTTTAACCCCTCATGCAAGACACGCACACCCAAATTTTGACCTTTTTGACAAATTTAATAAGACTTTTACTCATTTCTTCAAAATGTCTAAGTGTAACAAAAAAAATTTAATTTTGGGGTACAACACTTATGTAGGTGCATTCAAATGAACCGTGAGAAACATGAACTTCTGTGTGGGAAATGATCTTGCAACATTATTTGGTAGATACCTTGTGCCTCATTGAAGACTCCAAAAGGTTGAAGTAGCAATTGCTCATGTGCATTTCCATCACTATAGCTTGGTTTTATAGGCACCATCTCTATAGTACACGTATGGCCTCCCAAGTAGAGTGTGGTAGACTTCCAGTAGTGTGGCATCACAAGTGACTGTCTCTTGCATTGGTTTAATTGCATAATGATGTTCTTTTGGTTTCTATTGTCAATGATGACATGCAAACATTGTCCATTGACTAGGCACTTAGTGTGGAAATGACACCCATGTTCCCTTGAAGTATCAATAATCATGGTGCTTGTGCTGAGACATGTTGCCTCAAAATCAATATCCTTAACTTACATAGGATCTAATGTGGTTAGTGCAACCAAAGATTGTTGTGCACTTCATTTAGCATTGTTGTGTGAGCTGGTGTGATGATGATGGCACCATTCATTGCCTTGTTTCTTCTTACCTTTGCCCTTGTTTAGTGTAGATGATGTTGATGCTTTGGAATTTGGCACAACAATTTGAGTTCTATGGTTGTTTTTGCATAGGAGAATTTTTCTTTTGCTCATATTGGTTTGGAGTTGATTCTTGTGTGGGCTTACTCTTGCATGAAGAAAAAGTCTGCTTGAGCTTGGCCTTGGCATCATCTTGGATGCGTTGTGAAATGTGTGCCCCAAGGTATCTGAAATTAGGAACTCCATTTTGGTGTGAATATAAAGTGATAAACCATTGTAGAGGAGATGTGGAATTTGTTGGTGTACTCTTCAGTTAATTGCTCCTTGCATTGTTGCAACCATTGAAACTTCATGTGCCCATCCTCATAATGTTTGACTTTTGGGGATAGTACTCTTTTAAAGTGTTGACAAAGGAATCCCAAGTCCAAATAGGATTGAGATCTCTCTCGTGTGTTGATTGTTTTCCACCAATAGGTCATTGAAATGGACATCTTCAATGTTGTGGAAGAAATATATGCATCACTAAAGTTGTTGATAGAGAACTAGAAGTATGCCTTGAGTTGTCAAATCTAGTTATCCAATGTAGCAATAAAGATCTTGCCTTCAAATGTTGCTATACCTAGATTGAGTTGCACTCTAAAAGGGCTTTGAGGTTGCATGTAACATGCTGATCTATGGTGCATTGCGACATTTGTCCAAGTTGAACTGCCTAAAGAGCTCTTGACATTGTGTCTTGAGAGCATCGTCGATCATTGTTAGAACATCTAGAGACATCTAAGATGTGCATTTTTTTTTGTCGGCCATCATGTTCTCACTACAATGTTTGTCGGGGTACTTAGAAGTTGAATGAAGGGATAAACCTTCCTTTTCTTATTGTGCACAAATTCTAGGTGGTTTGAGGGGCAATTGATTTTTAGTGAAAGAAAAAATTATAGAAACTGCAAAGGAAAGCAAAAACATGGTTAATCAAATCACATTCGAAGGAGTGGAATACTTTAGCAAATGTGTACAATAGATAGAGATGTGTATATAGATAGCAAGGTAGATGATGAAGATTCTTGGGATCTAAAAGGGAAAAACACATCAAACTAGTTTGCCTAGACTTCTATATCTCCTAGATTGCTCAATCTCCTAGTGTGAAGAGTCAAATGTCTATGTACAATCTAGTTACATGAATGTTACAAGAACAATTCATATTCCATTAGTATTGATGTTGATCCTTCCAACTCTTGATGCTCGGGCTTGTGAAAGGCAAGGAGATGAGATTGAAAGGATTTTCTAGATTGTCATCAAGAGGGCCAAAGGTAGAGGATATGATGAATCCGCCAAGTCTAGTGGAAGAACAGATCCACAAATGAAGCAACATGGTTGTCACAAGCAGAAGTTAAAAATTGTGGCCACCCATTTGAAAATTCATCAGTAGAATTGTGAGTAGGAGTTCACTCTTTTTCTTACTTGAGGTGTATAATGCAAGATCATCCTTGGTTAATAGGAAATCTTGTATCAATCAAAAGAGTTGTTTTTTTTATTTGTTTTCTTTATGTTCCATTTTTTTGGTCTGCTTCTAGAGTTTATGGTTTTGTTAGTATGTTTTTGAATATCTTAAGATGTGTAGTGATGCAAAGGAATTAGGTTGTGGAATTGTTTTTGCACTTATTTATGTTAGGATTTAGGTGACATCAACCTTGTAAATCCTTTAATTAATTGTTTTCCTAATGTCTTTTGTAAATTACCCATAAGAGGTGAAACTGTTTAACCAACGGTGGTGAAAGAGCTCATGTAAAGACACAATTATAGTTATTGTTTATCTTTTGGGAAAAGGACAAAATAGCTAGGCATCCCATTTGGAATCTCCTATATTTTGGAGGGTTATGACATCCGTCATAAGTTGTAAGAGTATCTATGACACTATGACAGTTGTCATAAGATGCTATGACATCTATGACACCATTTATGATTGTATTTATGACAGAGTCCTTCCCTAGGCACCCATGCATGAGAGATGCCTTATGATAGTTGTACGAGAATCTATAAGTTGCTATTTTGGGTGAATTTGTTGGTTGGCAAGGAGGTAGGCGTGGGTTCTTCCATGTGGTTTTGCAGCATTTTGTTTGGTGATACCATGGTGTTATTCATCCCCACGAGTTTCTATAAATTGGGGCCTTGAGCTAGAGTTATTCATTCAGTTGTGTAGGTAATAGGGTGCTATCGGATTCTATAGAGTTTTACATAGAAGTTTATTGCTGTTGTAATCTCTTTTGGATTAGTAATATAGTTGCCTCTCTCTTTCTGTGGTGTAGTTTTTTCCCTTAGGGGTTTTTCCATGTAAATCTAGTCATGCGTTATGGTTTTCTTTTTCTTCCTTTGATTATGCAATCACATTCATATTAAGGGTTAATCTTTGGTTTCAGATTTGCAATTACTACTAATTAAAGGTCATATTGCAAGCTTTCTTCACCTTGTTTTACAATATTTGGTATCAAAGCTAACGGTTTTGTTGAGAAAGGGACGCTTTTCTCTTGAGTGTTGAAGGTTTTTTGCTGCAGTGGGAGCTTTTACTTTGTGGGTTTTTTGCAGATTTGTGAAAGATTGTAAACCATGGCTCCTACCTTCTGTCTAGATATTGAGAAGTTCAATGGCACTGGTTACGAGATGCGGAAGTTGAAGATGGAGGATCTCCTTGAAGAGAGAGATCAATGGTTAGTAGTTTCAAATGAAAAGAAACCAGAAAAAGTGTCTGATGAAGATTGAAACAAAATAGACAAGAATGCACAAGGAACCATTCGGTTGTGTCTTGCAGATTCCATCCTTTTGAATGTTTTGGAAGAATCTACCATACACAATTTGTGGAAGAGGATAGGTGACATCTATCAAACTAAAAGTCTAACTAATAAGTTATATCTCAAAAGACGTTTGTATTCTTTGAAAATGAAGGATGGTGATTCTATTGCAAAACATTTAAATGTTTTTAATATGATTATAAGTTAGCTTGCATCTATAGATGTTAAGATAGAAGACCAGTATTTGCGTGCTGCATTCCACTTCCTCAAATCTGCGAGGAGAATCGAATTGTTTGCCCTTATGGTAGAATTGCAGTGAAGGTACGGAACCGAGGATGGAGAATCCCGGTGCCTATTCTTTTTTGAAGAGGATGAGGAGAGATTATGGGCTTTTCAAAAGATGCCATGTCTACGAGGAGGGGGCCCTAAAAAGGGGACAAGAAGAGAGACAAGTCTAAAGGACGTTCTAAAACCCTTGGGAAGAGCAGACTAAAGTGTTGGAATTGTGGTAAGAGAGGGCATGTGAAGGAATGCAGAAACAAGAAAAAGAGTTCGGATACTTCCACGGGAAAGTCCTCAGAAGATGGTGATTCTGATGCTTTGTTTATTTCTGTTAACACTATTAGTAATGATGCTTGGCTTATTGATTCTAGTTGCTCCTACCATATGAATCCTCATAAGGAGTGGTTTACTTCATATTCAGCTTATGATGGGGGAGAAGTTTTCCTTGGTGATAACAATAGAAAGAAGATAGTTGGTAAGGGAAAGGTAAAGTTGTGTTTCAGTGATGAAGGGTTTAAAACTCTTGATCATGTTTTATACATTCCAGGACTTGCGAGAAATTTACTTTCAGTATCCAAGTTGAATGATTCTGGAATGCGACATTTGACAAGTTTGGTTGCAGGTTGGTAAGAG
>VDFB02176719.1:0-19308 GCA_007258455.2 Sequoia sempervirens
TCCTTTGTTGGAAACTTAGACGTTTTCTTTCCTTAATGACATCCTTTGTATATAGTATTTGCAAGCTTTGCAATCTTAGGAATGTTCCTAACTAGTACTTTTGAGCTTATTTTTACCAAATTGTCAAAGTTTACATGCCATAATCTTCTATGCCACAACCAACTCTCATTTGCTTGGCTAATTAGAAAATTTTGGCCTTTTATATCACAAAGGTTGTAGAGATTACTATAAGTCCTTACTTGTGCAGTTGTATTACTGTTCTTTCTTATCTTCTAGCCTTTAGAGTTAAATACAATTTTGTACCCATTTTCACACATCTAGTTGACACTAAGAAGGCTATGTTTGAAACCTTCAACATAGAGGACATCTTTTATCTTATTCTTCCCATGTATGCTCAAAATTCCTTTACCATAAATCTTGATAGAAGTATTATCACCTAGGCTAATTGATCCTTCTTTACACTTCTTGAGTTCAAAGAATTTGCTTTTATCTCTAGTCATATGCTTTGAGTAGCCACTATCAATTACCCATAAATTTCGTTTCTTTGCATGCACTGTTGTTTGGGCAATCATAGATTGAGTGGAACTCTCCTCTTTCTCCTTCTGCACCTTCTTAGGTATCTTCTCAATTTTCTCTTCCTTTTCTCAGAAACCTTACTTTCCTTTTCCATTTTGGGAGATGCATTTTTGTTCTTCTCGGACTGAACATTTGGTATTATGAATTTGTTTCTACAATCTCTATCTATATGACCAATTTTTTTTGCAATTGTAACAAACTATATTCATAACAACTAAGGGAGAAAATGGATTTTTTCTTGCAAAATTTGTACTCCTTGGAATGACTCTACATTCTCTAGCCTTATGACTAAATTGATTACAAGTATAGCAATACCCATAGAAGTATGATGAGTACCTGGTCATGGCGTTTCCTTGAGTTGGATGAGGAGATCTTCTTTGTCTTGGATTTCTTGGATAATGCACTATTGTGAATCCATCAACATTTTTTCTTTTTGTGTTTTGCTTCTTTTTTTGTTGAATAGTGATTGACTAGTTTTCCTTCTTGTTTGCAAATGTCTTCTTCTCTTCATCAGATTTCTCTACCTTAGCAAACTTATTTTCATCTTTAGAGACTTCCCTTTTTTAGATTTTTCACCACTTGAGACTAATTTTTCTTCCACTCTAAATATTTCATAGAGTTTTGCAAAAGCATCAACAAAGGAGCTCTTTCCTTTCTCCAATACTAAGCCCGATTTCTCCTTGTTAGTTGGATTTTGTACATACTTAACAACTCATCTAGAATATCAGAACCACCCTTCAACTTCAAGCCCTTATTGATCTTCTCCTTGGATTTCTCCAATTCTTTTCTTAAGGAAACTACTTTTGCCTCAAGCTTCATGCATCTATCCATTTTAGATTCTAATTTGGATTTCATCACTTCTTCCATTCTTTTGGCTTCCTCCACTTGAAGTTTTAGACTTACTACCATCTAATTAGATTCGTCAAGATCTTTGGTTAGATTTTTAGTCTCCTTTTGAGCACACTTTTTCAATTTCTTGTTTTCCCTTTTAAGATCGTTAAACTTATCCCTTAGATCATTGAGATCTTCAAGAGCACTAATCAATTCACCCTCAAGATCAACAACTGCTTCTTCTTCACCTTCTTCAAAAGAATCCTCAACTTATCCATCCTTTTGACCCTTAAAGTATTTTTCCATAAGAAGACCTTTTCTTATCCGCATCATCCTTTTCCTTTTTACAACATTGAATGCATCTTCTCTCTTGGAAGGCTTGACATCTCCCATCCTCATCTCATATGAAATAAATATGCCATGCAACTCATCAATAGTGAGTTTTCCCACTTCTCTTCCTTTTTCAATTGATAAGATCTTGGGATCATATCTATTTGTCATTGACCTTAGAAATTTCAGTAGAATGACATCTTCTTTCACTTCTTCTCCATATCCTCTAATAGACTTTACTATATTGTCAACTCTCAGAAGGTAATCTACAATCTTCTCCTCTTTAGTCATCTTTAGGCCTTCAAATTTAGCTCTCAACACTTGAAGATTTTCCAACTTCACCTTGCTATCTCCTTCATAGATATTCTTCAATTTTTCCTAGACATCATATGCAGTATGACAATGACCTTGCCATGCACAAATCTAGATAATTTTTTTTTTGTTTTATTGTTAACCCAGGGTCTCCACATGACCTGGCCCCATGACCCCCTCAATGGAGTATTGGGTGAGCCTGGGTGAGACTAGTCATTAGAGATGCACACAACTACCCACATCAGGTAATCCCAGTCCTCTGAGTCAAACGCAAGACCTCGGGGATCAAACCCAAAGATCTAGATAATTTTTTCATAATGGACAACCATGCTTTTTCATTGTTCTCATACTCATTTCTTGCAACATCAATGGGAGTAGGAGGAAGAATATAGTTGTTCTTGACTGACATCCAAACATCAAATCCTATAGATTCCAAATATCCCTTCATCAATAAGCTCCACATGGCATAATCTATTCCATCGAACTGAGGTGGCTTGTTTGTGGAAGAACCTTCTTGATTATTCATTGTGTTACCATTTCCAGAATCTACCTGAGCTAATTAAGCTTCACCTAGGGAACCTAGGGCTCTAATACCTATTTTTGGAACAAAACAATCTACTAAGAGGGGGGTGAATCAATAGATCTTTAAAATTTTAACCCTTAAACACTTTGTGTAGATGAATTCTTTAAACCCTTAATGTGCAGATTGAGACTTAAAAGTAAAATACATGAACATGCACAAACACATGCATCACATAGCATATGATGTATGTGGAAAACTCAAGATAGGAAAAACCATGATGAGAAATGCTGTTAGGATCTACTATCCTAATCCAACCTCACAATCAAATGCTTTGATTACAATTTTAAGGGCACAAACCTTAAGGAGACACCAATCCCCTATTTTTAGGAGCACCTAATCCAAGGAAGCATCCACTCCCTAATCTAAGCACCTACCTAGATATCTAATGGTACCCACCAATCAGATTTACAAAGAAATATATTACAATTTGATGACGATTCTATGTTGTAACCTATTTGCAATTGCACAATGTTCTACAGTCCCTTCTTCAACTCTGCTCTTCTTCTTCTATGTTAGTGCATTCTCTTTCCACCTCTTTAACATCAGAATATTCACCATGACAGGCACTATCTCTCCTCTACTCACACTTTTTTTCTCCACTCACTTAGACAATTTTTTGATTGTCTCCTTTTTTCTTGACTCACTTGACCTACAATCATTTCCTCGAGCTTTGCATCACTATCCAACACATTTGGAAGCTTATGTTATGGTTTTATTATTATGTTCTCTAGGAAGCTACTTGTTTATTGATCCAATCACCATCAAATTCAAATTTTGACCTATTAACCATGGCATCTTTCAAAAACCTAACCTTGATATGAAATTAGTGCACTTCCTAGTTTGTTCGATATAATTTGATCTTGATCTCCTTGGAAATCAATGTCTCTACCTTGCATATCAAATCTCCAATCAATTGGTCATAAAAGTAAGTAGAACAATTAAATTGATTCATAATGTTGACAACTAGGTGAAACCCTCATTCACATTGACCTAGCCATTGTAATCTTCAACTTTGAACTTGGACCATCAAATAAGCCTTCTTCAAATTTGCATCATTAATCTTTAGTTATCTGGCATCCACATCATCACCACACAACTCACAAAAATAATGTGAGTTGGTTTGTCAAGCAATCACTCTTCACCATCTATTTGTATGTCACCATCCACCTTTATGGCCTTCCTATTAGGTCCCACCTTCGAAGTGTTGAAGGGACTCAAAAGCCACTCACTTTGATATCCAAAGTCTCTTTGATGAAGTTTTATCAAAATTTTGAAGGGACCAATTATTTGTCTCACTAATATGCATATGTCACCTTGATGAAGTGATCTTACTACCCAATTATCACCAACTCAATCACAATAACTGATCAGGTTCATTATTGATAGACTTAGTCGATGCAATAATTTTTTGCCAGCTGTCAACATGACATCACCTTCCACAAACTTTGTATGTCAAAGGGACCAACATTTCTATCTTGTCGATATTCATCCTTCTTCTTGATGATGTGCCTTTGCATTTTCACCATCTGATCCCCATTGATCAATGCCATTCAATCTCTATTGTTGCTCACTATACTGCTATCTAAAAACATGGGCCCACAAAATCTTCATGGGTTGGCAAGATAATTCCACCTATTAATCTTTTATATCATATTCCACTAGCTCCTTATGCCACCATCATTGTGTCGAGGAGACTTAAAATTACTCTCTGATGTGGTGTTGTTGCTTCGATACACCTTTCAACTTCAATAATTGTCCGATCAACCTCATTCAATATGTATTGTTGATTAACCTATCATCGCCACATTGAAGGGACTCAAAGACAGCTCCACCCAATATGTTGAAGTTCCATCAATGGTTTTTTATTGTTTCATTGTAGGGACTATAAAGTGACTCCTCCCAACATGATGTGATCTCCTCAACAAGAACACACATGTTGAATATCCAAGATATTGAGAAGGGGGGGTGAATCAGTATCTTCTTAAACTTATTGAACAAATACCATCTAATTAATTACTCCAATGCATATAACAGTAAAGAAAAGCAAGATCATTAATAGAACATGAAATCACACAACACATGAACACCAAGATTTTTACGTTGAAAACCAAAAATGGGAAAAACCACGGTGAGTGTTAGCTCACAATATAGTAGAACCAGCTATAAAATATTGCAAAAGGGTGGCTCACTGCTAGGGCTCACTATCCAAAATGAGAGTCTCACTACCTACAAAAAGAAATGAAAAAGTGACTTACAACTAGAATTTTTTTGGTAAAGTACACCTAAAAAGTGTTGATTTAGTTCCTTTGAAGCTTAGTAAACCGAATTAACACACTTCATCATTTTCACACTTCTTCACATTCACATCATCATCATCAATAGATTCAACAACAACTGCAAACTCAAAACTATCCAAAATATATAGCTGATACATCTACAAGCAACAATTAAGGTTGGCCTAATTAGATGCAATCCTTTATTTACCAAAAATACCAACTATCAGCTTCAAGCATTCAAAATATTTCGAAAGAAACTTCAAATGTTTAGCACATTACATCATGTCAGCATGGACCTAAGATAGGTCACATATATATATATCCGGACAAAAAAATTAATTCACCATAACATCAACTGTCCATCAGGTTGGCCAAAAATAGACCTAATAGGAAAATGCAATGACAGAGTAATGACAATTCATTGTTCAAGCACCTGAATACACAATACTCTAAACATACAGGCTTCTAAAATCCATAGACCATTTCTCAAATCTACAGGAAACAATAATCAACAATGGAGGATTGTAGACCAAAATACTGGAGGATGATAACTATCTACCAGTTCAGATACCAGATCAAACTTAACCTTGCAGTTGCAACTCATATAATATGGTGACATCAATGAAAACACAAAACAACAAAATGATATGTTCTTCATTCTTCCAACAACATGGACTTCACCAACCTAGAGTACTAGGTAAAGGGGTTAGTCATGAAATGAATTTAATGACATGAGTGGTAACTTATGTGGTTGGTAACCTGCGATAGAAATCAACATAAAAATAGAACTTCTATTAGAGTTCCATGATTGTAACCCTAGGGATTAACTGATAAACCCTAAATCTTGTTCGAGAGCATACCTAAAACCATTCTAAGCACATGCGTCAACCTCTAGACCTACAAATTATATATTTGAGAAGCTCTCAGAAAACAAATATCAAATATGTTGTTCATTCCACTTTTGTCTTTTGGAAGAACCCTCTATAACAATGTGTCAACAATGTATGACAATATTGAAACCATTTGAGCAAATTTGCAACATTTTCAGATACATGTTGCTTTCATTAACATTCTACACCAACTCTTCTAGACCTTGATCCTCATCTCTCATAGTCTTCCTCTGTCATCATGCCAACAATATTTCTTGCATGATATCCCCTTTTGACATCAATGACAGCAACATGCTAACATTTTTACCACAGTCCATGCCTTATCAAAAACCCTTCTTCAATTCAGGATCAAATGCACATAAGAAAGGAGAAAAGAAAGCATCATTAGCTCTTCACAAGTGATGAATGCTTCCATCAAGAGTTCTATGAGGAAAGTACTTATACACTAGAGTTACTCTTTTGTTCCCTTCCATTGTCAACCTAGGAAAATTTCTCATTGCAACAACAACATACACCCAATAAGATATCATGTAGAACTTAAGTGAAGTATGCACTTTGATCAATTGATCATGAATTGTGTCATTGATATGTTGACCCCAAAGGATTTGTTTCTTTCCCCTCAATATGATCTTGATGTATATATACATCCAATCTTAAAAGGTGGATGAGGTAGGTAACCCTTTCAGTCTATTGAGAAGAGTGATCAAATCATTAACTTATTCAATGAGGTCACTACGTGGAAATATTTTAGGCCATCTTGAAACACTTGACTGTGGATTCTTCAACCACTTATTGTTAATCACGCTTTTGCAATTATTTGTATTTTTCTCATATTCATCTTGTGTATATTCCTTAGTAACATCTACATATCAGTCAATACTAGGACACAAGAAAGCTTTGTTAAAGAAATCTAGATCTAACCTTATGACCACATTTCCATTTGCATCCCTAACACTTTGGTCATCCTTACTGTAATGTGCAACAACTTGGAGAAAAAATTTAGGGTTATGTGCAGCTATAGGGAAAGCTTCTACCATACATATGTTGCTCTGAACTATATGCCTCATACCAATATCCAATGGTTGCTTTTGATTCCTTTCAATAAATTTAGATATATCAACATTTTTGATTTTAGTATCCTTTATCTTATCAGTGTTTGAGGACACTAAAATTGGTGAGAAAACACCTTGGTATTTGTACTTCTTGGCTTTGACTTTGATTGGAGAAGGATCCGACATCTAAAGAGAAATTGGAAACTGACTATCTCCTTTCAAGAATGTGGATGTGACAATCTTTAAATGCGTGCACAAATAACTAAAAGTAAACAAAAACTGACAAAGCCTTAGCTTAACTCATAAAGAAACCCACCTAAAACGTGCACAACAACAAAATCAAAAGCTTATCAAACACACAGAGGAGTTGGTGAGGACATCAAATGAAATAAAAATAAAAATAGAATAATAGAAAACCTGATTTAAAGTAACCAAAACTCAATTAAAACTCAAATTTAATACAACTCATGTGAGCTCAAGTTTGCACAATTAGCAAAAATCTCTCCCTATGCAACTTTCAATAAGTTTGATCAATGATATGCACAGTCAGTGAAATTCACTGACCTCACATTTTATATTTTTGCATTAGGCATGCAGAGGCATTGAAATTTAGCACTCTTGCATGAGTGAGAAAAATTTCTAACATTGAAAAATGAAATTTTACAGCTTAGTTCAATTTGGAAATTTTGAAAAACCAATAGAGGCTAATGCTCGAAAGAAAACTTTGAGGGTAGGGGACCACACACGAAGGAAAGTATAATTTTCCTCATTTTACATGCTTAGAGTACTTGGGCTACAAAACATACAAGTTTCAAGGGGTTATCCCACAAATTGAGTGTAGCTGGATTCAAGGATAACAAAATTTGAATCATGGTTGAATTTATGTGTAAGTTTTTTAGAAAAATATTTTTGGTGGAGAATGTTTCAATTAGAACCATTTTGATTAAAAGTGTTTATGTGGCTACCTATGTGTCATCTTAACCCCTATGTTGGGGAAATTTTAGAAAAAAATTAACGTCAACTCTGAATTTCTCTAACTAGGGATAATTTCATGAAATTTTGAAAATACCCTTTTCTAGAGCTTGGAGTCTAAAATCCAATTAATTTTTATATTTTGATTAGCTTTTTATTATAGGAAAAATAAGTTTTGAAGGGAATTGAAACCATTTACAAGAGAACAACTACTATAATGATATATGAATAAAAAACAAGCATCCTAAAAGAAACAATAGCTGCCATTAAGATAAAACAAGATAAAATAAGCAGCCAACCATCAACAAAAAATAAAAAAACAACACAATAAACACTAGAGAACTACTATACGTTCTTAAAGATCTTACCTACTTCCAAATCACAAGTAATGATATGCTCATGCATATCAACAACCTCAACCAGCTCATGTGAAGGGATCTCCATGTTCTTCTTAGTCTTGCTCCTCATAAGAATACTTGGACCAACATCCACTACAAAAATCTATATTCATTTTAGTCCTTCGACCTCATCACCATTAGTTCCTTTCCTTTGCACAGTCATTTCCCCATTCCATTAATGTGCTTTATTGTTCAAAAGAGAAAGACCCTATGAATTGGTATAAAGAGAAGATTGACTAACTTTAACTAAAGTATCTAGATTGTCATGTAATTTCTCCATCTTCGCCTCAAGTGAAGCAATTCTAGCTTCATGGTTTATCTTCATTTTTTCCATATCATCAACCAAACCATTTAGAAAAAAATGCATTCTCTTGATCTGATCATAATTTGAATTCTCTAGGTTGCTATTATTAATGATGCTAGCATTAATGTTGGCCAATGATCACACTTTGATATTGAGTTGGTTAACTTCACTAAAAGCTATTTAAAAAGCTTAAAAAATTTCACAGTACTAACCCCACCACCAAAGGCAGGTATGATCGGTGGGGTCCTAGGTATGGTTGGTGGGGTTGGTGGCCCTTGGTTGGTGGGGTTTACCTTGGGTGGGAGGAGATAGTTTGGGCCCCCTACTATTCATTAGGAAATTTCCCCCAAGGAATTATAGTGGTGTGGTAATGCCATTCATGAGTGGGTGTATGGAAGAAATAGCCATTAGAAATCTTCCCTATTACAATTAAAAATATTAGTATTGATAGGTAAGCTACTAGCCTCCTCAAATTGAGCCTCTTGATGAAAATCACCCTGCAGTACCACTTTAGCTTTCTCTTTATCAACACCATGAATTTTGATTCTTGGTGTTGTAGCCTCCTTCATAACTACATTCAAGGAATTAGGCACCTCCATAATCTCATTCCCAAATCTATTAGCACCACAATTCTCACTAGTTTCCACCACTTTCTCAGGTTCAATAACCCCTGCTCATTTTCTTTTCCAATTATCCTTCTAGCATCAACTTTTACCCTCTATTTGTTCTCACCACTATTTTTTCAAAATTTTCTTAGCTATAGTCCCCTTGAATTTAGCACCCTTGACACCCTCCATATTAGGTTTAAGGTTCTTCCTCTTACAGTCCCTAGGAGGTTCAAAACTCTCCCTCTTTTTGGTCACATTTCCCTCCTTAAGAACATTTTGACTCCCATTCTATTTTTAGGAAACCACAATCTTCTTCTCCACGAAGGAATTAAATTTATTTTCTTTACCCTTATCAACAACTAAAGGGGATTCATCACCATCCATGTCCATTTGAGAGCCCCCAAACCAAGAAGGATGGGTGGCTTTCTTTACTCGTTTCCTAGACAAATGGTCAAAATCCTCCATTGATTTAGACCCTTCCTCAGACCAATCCTTAACCCTAGAATCACTTCCTGTATCATAACCTGAAGGGACCTCCTTGAAATAAGCTTTGGATAATTTTTTGGGTGTTTTATTAAGGTTCTTTTAATGCTCATTTATCTCATTTTTAATGAAAGAAGTAGATAATAAGGGAAGGAGACCAATTTCTTATGCCTAAAATGATTCAATAACATAAAATGAAAACTATAAATAATAGAGAATCACCCATCAAGGGTGAAATATCTTATCAATACCACAACCAAGTCCTCCCAGATACGTTTGATGGATTGTCTATCATATCCACCACAAGCCAATTTTTTTAGTCTCTGCCTCTCTTTCCTTTTGAAGACGATCTTCATAGTAGAATTCAATGCAACTTTGTCTCTATAAAACTTTATCCCTTTAGTATCTGATCCCGTTAAAATTTATAAAAGGTCCTCTAAAATGATGAACTCCATACTATAAACTCTCAAGACTCTATTATTCCAACCATTAACAAACACCTGGGAAATATGAGAGTCAAACCCATGCAACCTTTGAATATAAGGAGTTACACCTCCTTGTTCTAAGATATTCCATATCTTCTCATTTTCCTTTTTCTCTGAACACAAGAAATAGGTTCCACTCTATGCCTATCTCCACCCATGGCTAGAAATGAACCTCTCCAAACAAAACATAGAAGAACCCAAAACAACCTGATAATGAAAAGAAAGCTCCAAAAGCAAAGGTAAAGGCTTGAAATAATACCCAAACTTTGTGAGAAGGTGACAAGTAAAGGACCAATTTTCATCATTAATATTAGTCTCAAAATCTTACCCAAGGCCTCACAATCATTTCTAGAGAAAGAGTTGAGTTGTGGATGTCTAATCATTATAAATAGGGCATTATTATTCAGCAAACTAGCTTCTCTAAGCCATAACACTCATACCACCTTGCAAAGATTGATCATGCTTAATAATGTTTAGAATATCAATGGGGAAGGGGTCATTTAAGTCTCATCATTTAGGTTGAGAAAAGACCCCAATATTAGCAAGATAATCAACAAGTCAGTTAGCTTCACAGAAAATATGAGAAATGTGATATTCCTCCATAGAGTTTAGAATAGAGATGGAGTCATTAATAATGTTTTCTATGGTTCAACAAGGAGGATGAACCATATTTAATCACTTTATAATATTTAATGAATCCCCCTCCAACAAAATCCTTTTAAAGCATTTTCCTAAGCCAATTTCAATGAAATCCTTTTATTATGATTATTTAAGAATTTATTATAATTATATTATATAATCAAACATGAGGTTGATTAGAAATTAAAAAATCTTAAAAAATATTTATTTTTAGAAAAATAAATGGTGCACTAGAGGAGAGAATCTTCTCCAAAATATTGTAATTTGTTTTTTTTAAAATGATAAAAATTAGACAAAAGTTGATGTCCCATCAAAACTATGATGTGTTGGTGAATTTGACTTTGAAACATTATTACAAAAATATTTCATTGAAATTATTTTTTCCATGCACTAGATATTGAAGTTAAGTATTTGGAGAAAAAAATTAGTGAACAAAATTTGTTTGTTTTTTTTGTGACATCCCATCAACCTCACTTTTTAATGAAATTTTTAGCAATTCATATTCTTCTCTTAAATTTATAGAAAATATATCAAACCAATTTTTAATTTCTTAAAAAATTACAAGAAGACCTAATCAAGAGTTCTATGTTTCATTAGTTTATGTCATTTTGAAATTAAAACATAAATACCACTTTTATGTGGTTGAAGTTGAAAATTTGTATTTGTGTTGGCCATTTCCTTTATAAAAAAGTGACAAAGTTTTGTACTTTTACCCATGTAACCTACTTTCTATACTTGTAAACTTAATGATTTGAGTGTGTAGGTTATTTTATTGAATGAAGGGTGAAAAATGGAAAGAGGGGTTATGGTCTTTTCTAAAGATGTCAACATAGGCACTCTATTTTAGCTAGATGCATGCATGGTCAAAAGAAACTACTCTTATATTCTTACAATGAAGATATTTAGAAAATATACACCACAATTAGAAATAAAAACAAAGAGGAGTATTCCCTTCACTTTTAATAGTCATTCTTTTTGGGTATCTAATGGTGCTAATGCTTTGGAGATTAATATATTGACTAAGAAGATAATTTTATGACACTAGAGTATGGTCCACATAGGTGAGAAGAGCCTAAGGTCCCTAAAAAATAAAAACCTTTTTGAGGGGTTAAATAATTGTAATCTTAAATTTGATTTCCATGAGGATTGTGTATATGAAAAATAGAACAATGTTTAATTTTACTTTATTTCTCATAAATATTTTTGGGTGTTGGACTTAATCCATTTTGATGTATTTTTTCTTGTTACTGTTCCTTAAGTTTCTAAATTTGTATATTATATATATTTTATTGATGACTATAATAGAAAGACATGGGTTAATTTCCTTATAGAGAATTAGACTAGTAGGAAGATTAATATTTTGAGGATTAATAGTCATGGTGATTTTTATTTTATAGATTTTAAAATATTTTTTAACGATCCTAGGATAAATAAACATAAGAAAACTTTGTACACACCTCAATAAAATAGAATTGTAGAGAAAATAAATATGAAGTTGATAGAGAGGGCTAGGAGTATGTTTAGTGGATTTAGGTTGGAATTTTTTGGGGGTCAAAAAATGGTTGACATGACTTGTTACCTTGTTAAAAATTCTCCTACATCAAATCTTATTGATAAAACACCTATGATGGTGTGGTAAAGAAAAAAATACTTTATTGAGACATCTTTAAGTCTTTGGTTGTGAGGCATATACACATGTGCCTATTGAGAAGTGGTCTAAGTTGGAGAAAAACATGTGAAATGCATCTTTATTAGCTATGGTGTAAGTGGGAAATGGTACAATATTTTGGATTTGATGGTTGAACTTTTTGTATAGTATGTGTTATCTTTAGAGAAGTCAAACATTTTCCTTCAATATTATAGCTAGAGAAGGATGCGAAATATGTAGTGTAAATGGAACTAAATATTGAGAAGGTTGAACTATAATCTATGAAGGGAATTAAGAGGAGATATAAGATAATTCAAAGTGTTATAAAGAGGAGATAGTACCCCCACATCAAATCTTAATGAAGTCCTCTTATTACTAATAAAAATATAATAGGTATAATATTCCTAATTGGAGGTGTATTTTTCTTTGATTACTAATATATATGAGCCTAAGACTATGAAGAAGGCTATGGGTATGGATGTTATAGAGTCCTAGACAATGGCCATAGATGAGGAGATTGATAGATTGAAGAAAAATGAGACACGAGAGTTAGTAACTTTGCTAATGGATAAAAAATCGTTGGTTACAAATGGGTGTTCAAAATAAAGATTAGTTTAGATAATAGCATTGAGAAGAATGAGGTGATAATAGTTATAAAGGGATATTCCTAGGTTGATGGAATTTATTATGGTGAGATTTTATTTCTAGTTTCTAAGCTAACATCCATTCAATTATTATAATAAATTTTGATCTTAAGGTTGAGATGATGTACCTAAGGAAAAAATTTCTTCATGACGATTTGAAGGAATAAATTCACACGACACAACCAAAGAACTACATTGAAGGAGGTAAATAAAATTTAGTTTGTAAGTTAAAGATATATGTGTATCATCATAAGAAATCACCTATAATGTGACACCAAAATCTTGATTACTTTGTGTTGGGACTTATAAGAATTATAATATATAAATAACATCACTATATATATTATAATATGGATAATACTAATTTCCTTGTTATTTATGAATTAAATTATTAACTTTTAAAAATGTTTAAGATGAAATACTTAGGGGCTTCCAAGGTAATATTTCCTATGAAGATCATAAGAGATAGATAAAACAAAAAAAATGGTTGGAATAGAGGGAGTATGTGAACTTGGTGTTGGAGAGATTTGACATGAAAACTTACAAACAATTGTGTTCCTATTTTAGTGGGGAGCAACTTACCGATAGAGTATATCTAATTTATCCTAGTGAGACAAAGGATATGGATATATAAACTCATGCTAGGACCATGAGGAGGTTAATGAATTGTATGGTATGTAAAATATTATAAATTTCCCAAGAAATAGGTTTCCTTAGTGATTTCATGGATAATATTGGGTGAGTACACTAAGATGTAGTGAAGAGGGTTTTCAAATATTTGTAGGAAACCTTTGAGTACTCCTTTTGTTATGATGGTAGTTCTACAATAGAATATTATTCAGTTATTATTCGTATATTTATAGATTTAGATTAGGCTAGGGATATTTATAGTAGGATATCTACTAGTGGATATGTTTTCACTATGTTCAATGGTGTATTCTAATGTATGAGTGAGTGATAGGATATAGTTACTTTTCCTACTAGAAAAGTAGTATATGGAATTTGCTCACGCTTTTAAGGAGTCCATTTGGTTGAATATTTTTGTTAAGATGCAGGGATGACTCTAGGAGCTATTATAGTTCAATGTGATAGTTAGAGTGTCATATATTTGGTAAAGAGCTTGAAATTTCATGTAAGGATGAAGCATATTAATAGTAAATATTATTTTATTTGTGACATGGTAGAAGGATGGGAGGGTTATGCTAGAGAAACTTAAAACTTTGTATAATTTTGCATATGTATTGATAAAGCTATTGACCCCATAAGATTTTAGGTGGTGCTATGAGTATATGGGCCTCTCATACCTTAGCAATTGGTTCAGAGTCTTGGTACTAGATTTTTTATTTCAAGGTGTTAATAATTTGGATAATACTAGGAAAAGTTTCTCAACATTTCTACTAATATTAAGATTAAAACAGTGTAATTGTAAGGTTATAGAATAAAATAACTTAATTTTTGGGTTATAGAGTGTTTTTGATCAAAATATATTTTGGGCTATTCAACATTGATTCTATTGATTCTTGACCCATAAATATTTTTAATCTCTATAATTTGAAAAAAGGGTTCCCAATGGTCTCTTGAATTAAAAGTTATGACATCTAAAAGTTGTGCCTCCCATGTTAAAAATATAAAAATATATGTAACAAATAAAAGAGCTAGAAGAGGTCATTACACTTTTTTTAACAACTTATGAATTACATTGCATGTCATAAAACATATTTTAATGGAGATAATGAAGCTAAAATGGAACTCCCAATTTGGTGAGTATATTATGGTGTACATATGGTAGGTAGAAGGAATATTCTATTTTTAGCTATTG
Source organism: Sequoia sempervirens (assembly GCA_007258455.2). Classification (NCBI taxonomy): domain Eukaryota; kingdom Viridiplantae; phylum Streptophyta; class Pinopsida; order Cupressales; family Cupressaceae; genus Sequoia; species Sequoia sempervirens. The sequence continues at coordinate 14,851 of VDFB02176719.1, forward strand.
TGGACTCGTATTTGGACTTGGGTACCTTTTTTATAGGCATTTTTTATTTATTGAGAAACAAGGTGAAACTAGTATAATACAATATTCTATAAGTGTATGCAATTCAAAATTTGTTTCTTTAAACAAGGATTACCATAATATTATTTAAGTGATTTCATAAATCAACAAACTATGTGTAGACAAGATTTAAATGGAGAAACCATTTTGGGAAAAAAACTCCCACATGAGAAAGGGGAAAATTATATATTAATATTTAAGAGTGAGATACATCTAACAAACTAACACCCTCCAATCTGACATCACTCCAACAACACTTGTGTGGTCTATAAAATAATCTTGTCTATAACCACCATCTTATTCTCTCAATATATAGGCACAAAGAGAGGACAAACCCATAAATGATATACCTCAATAATAGATACAAAAATGATGGTATTATGAAAGAAACCTGTGTCAAAATTGGAGATCATCTTTTGAGAAAAAGAGATACATGAATGAATTCACATGGATATCACATGAGCACAATCAATTAGTCCACAAAATATTAAACACAACCATAAAGGTATCCTTGGTATTATAAACCTCGATGACTCAAATCCCCTTGTATGGAACCAAAAATGGAGTGAACAACTCAAGTGGTTCCCATCTACTATATAAGTTTCTCCATTCCTCAATCTTATTGCAGAGAATTGGGAAAGTGCAATAAGTAAGTCTAAGGTCAATTGTCACCACCATTGTTATGCTCCACCTTCTTCATGAATGTATATGGAAACTAATGCCAATATTCCTATGGAATAAAAATTATTATTCATTTTATAATTACATCATAGGGATCTAAGGACACTTTGTAAAAGTGTTGGAGCCACATGATATATGATTGAAAGGCAAATGAAACCTTAATACTAATAGTTTTAGATTATTATTCCCTTACTATAATTTGATGGTTACATATATTACATCTCCTATTTATTGGTTGCTTGAGATGAAGGTATTGATAATGAGTTTTACAAGTATTATTATGTCGCTCAAATTACTCCATACCTTTGATTGGTGATACTACTATAAAGTATTACTATTTTCAAGTGTATTGTGGCATTTAATTAGTGACTAATACATTGAGGTTCTTTGGAATGAGTTTTTCTCCCAAAAGAGTTTTCCCATACAAGTCATAGTGTTATGGTATAATACTTTTTGTGTTTATTTCCTTGTGTAGTTGTATGATTTGTTTAGTGTTTGCACATAAATCCTATCATATATTAACATAGGAATCATATTTCACACCTCTACTTACATTAATATAGCTTTCAATGAGAAAAATAAGAACATTCTTATAGAGTATAAATGGAAGTAGATGCATACATGCATGCAAATAATAAACAAGGATTCATGCAATTTTCCATGATAATAATCTATCTCATAGCTATAATAATCCACATGAAAAAAAAGAAAGATCATCACAAAGAACTTGCAATAAATTAGAAGCTACTAGACATTCATCTAAACCCTATTGCACTCATACCAACAAATATGGAAAGAGAGGATCCATAGTGAGATTTAATATGCACTTGACCAATTACAAACTACCATGGAGACATCCATGTACATGCATTGTATTCACTAAATAATCTTCTCGTGATTTACAAAGAATAAACCTTATTTGTATTATTTGGTGCCCTAAAATATCTTGGCATAAAATGTGGATAGGAAATTGGCTCACTATATGTAATACATCAAATAAACATCTATATATAATTTTTTTATGAATATTTACCTTGGAAAGAAATTAAAACATGCATCCCATCAACTAGGTCGTCCATGTGGTTAGAGGATTAATGTAACCAAGGAAAGAGACCCACTTAGAATATACAAATATACACAACTACATCCTTATAAATATGACATGATAAGAACATCCAATGATTCAAAAAAAAAAACTTAAAAACCTAATGAAAATCCAAAAAGGACTAAATGGATAATCAAATGCAACTCTAAATTTAACACAAAGGTGAAGAGGAATAGTTTAAAAGAATGAGAATCACTTTCCACCACTTGTATATGGTTCAAGAGAAAGTATTAGATGTTGAAACAATATTATAGATCATAATGAACATCTAAAGGGAAAAGACTTAGTACTAGAAGGCGACCAACCATCCTAGAAAACATATAAAATCCCACATTTTAAAAAAGAAAAGAAAAGAAGTAAAATTAAAGATCAAATGGAAATTGAGACATACAATTTTTGGTAAGTTAGTCTTTTGAAATTTATTTGAATACTTGTCATCCACACAAAAGTAGAGAAAATTAGATGGTGAGAAACATGTTGGTAAGGGTATGCAATCTCAATAAGATCAATTCTTGTGGGGATCCCTAAAAAATGAACATTTGAGAAACATGGGAACCACCATAAATATAACATGGAAATATATGAACATATTCAAAAGTACATATGGGAGTCACAACACTTGTAGTCACCATAAGTAAAACCAAGCATAGTATCAACCACCATGTCTGTAGAAAATACCATGAGAACTAGAAGGATAGACACCATGACATAAAATAAGCTCGTGAGAACATATATGGCCTCTATAGAGATAAAGAAGTCACCTTAAAAAAACAAAACCTACTCCATAAGGATAATCTCACCATAGGGAAGAGATTAATATAGGAAACAAAAGTATAATTCATTTTTGGTGAAAGTAAATAAACCAAAAGAACATGTGGTTCCAAAATTAAGGAGAGAAATAAATAGGGATTAATTTCAAAATATTAGGGATGCTAAAATATGAGAGGAAGGATCAGAAATAAGGAATGAAGGCAAAGGAAACTAAGAAATCCACTAAATAGTACAAAAAATAAATATAATATTTTTTATAAAGTTGTAGTAAGGTAAACACATAAAGGACAACTAATAAAAAGGGTTAATGATGCAACATTGTGGTGATAGAAAAACCAAGTTTGGTCATAATTTTTTTGGATGTATACCAATATTAGATTTGATTAAGGGTGTGTGTCTCTTGTAGGAACAATGAGAATCTAGAAAAATCTCTAAGAAGAAGACCAAAATGGTGGGATAAAATAACACAAAGAAACACACACATATAGGTTATGAATAAAAACTTGTGACCAATGAAATGAAGTTATAAATGATAATTAAATGGTATGGAAACAATCAAAAACTTAGAATAGTTGTAGGTTAGATCTTACAAAGAGAATTCATGTCATAGAACCATGGATAATTTTTTTAAATCAACTTGTATCTATCATAGATGAGTTGAATGAAGGAGCTAATCTCCCTTAACTTGAAAATACATCCACCATCATTAGAGATGGTATCATATCCCACCAAAAAATGATAATTTCATGATTCCAACCACAATATATACTCATACATCTTGTACATGTCTATTGTAGTACATTATGGGACACTAAAGTCTATGTCAAAATTTTAAATAAAAATCATGGGTGAGTCACCATCTATGGACACTATATTAGCACACTTACTGACCTTTTCATATGACTGAATGAAAAAATAGTGCATCTAATTCACATGGTAAAAGAAATAACTCATGACTAAAAAATTGATTTACATAAGGAAGCACACCTTCATGCAACTTGAATTGGAGTATCTTGAGATTAGGTACACAACCAAGTAAGCTACAACATATATTCGTCCTCAAATTCATATGTAAATTGTAGCTCAATATCAATTGAATTTTAATGTTGGGTCCACACAAAGGATTTCACTTTTGGTGCCTCATCATCATCATTCATAGAGTTAGAAACTTGAACTTCATTATAAAGGAAAAATTCACAGTCACACTTGTTGACATCAAGATCTTGTACAACATGTGGCCAAAATACATCATCTTAATGCATTTTGATATATTACTTCATGATTGGATCATGCAAATGATCTAAATATTCATTATAATCATTAACATAAGAATTGAATTGGCACACTTAAAGTAAAGGATCCAACCCTTTCCATTTTCTCTATTATAAGTTTACCTTGGCAAGTCGTTGCATCACATTCATTGCTTTAATTAGAATTTTAACTCTTTCTTTAATTAGACTTTTAACTCTTGCTTTAATTAGAGCTATAAATATTTTCTCATTCCTTCTCCTATATACAAGTGTAGTAACGGAAAAAGTATCCCTTTTTCCAGAGTTTGGGAGTAATTAATATTAAAATGAGCTTAATGTTGCCTTAATTTAGTGTTGTAATGTGTTTTACACATTCACATTAAGTTTAGGACCCTTTTTAAACTAAATGGAGTTAATTGTGCCTTATTTAGGGTGTTGCAAAGTGTATCTTTAAACTTTTACACTAATATAGGGATTTATTAATTAATTGATGTAAATTTTCCTTAATTGGCCCCTTTAATTCAAATCCAACCTAATTAATTACAAATTCCAAGGGATAAAATGCAACATTTATAAATGCCATTACACAACACT
>VDFB02176720.1:0-23253 GCA_007258455.2 Sequoia sempervirens
TTACCATTTCCTAATCCTATCCCACCTAACCCTTTCTTACTAGGTCACGTGGAGTATGATCTTGTCGAGCAACTTAAGAATACTCCTACTAAGATATCATTGTGGGACCTTATTCAAGCCTCCCCTCACTATCACAACATGATCCAAACAACCTTACAATAAGTTCATGTACCTTATAATGTGCCACCAATTGATATAGCAACAATGATTCAAGGACTACACGTTAACATTGTTTTCCACCAAAGTGAACTCCCCCCTTTGGAAGTGCAAAAACAAAATGAAGCTTTCATGATCATCTCTCAATACAAAACAAAAGGGATAAAGAGAACTCTTGTAGATACTAGTTCTACCCTAAATGTTTGTAGTGTGACCCTTTTGGATAGGCTTGGCACTGATCAATCAACCATTCAACCTGATTCTTTCTCTATTAAGGGATTTGACAATGTCGAAAGGAAAACACTAGGGGTAATCATTATGCCTCTTACCATTGGAGTGGTCATCTTGAATACACCAAACCATGTTATGTCTTATGAAATTTTAATCAATATTATCTTAGGTAGAGAGTGGATTCATGCAACTAAAGGTGTGCTTTCCACTCTTCATCGCAAAAAGAAATACATCTACAACAACATAGTCCACACACTTGGTGCTGATCTTGAACCTGATAGTATCTTACAACCTAAGAAAAAAAAAGCAAATTCCTTCAACACATCAACATCACATACAATAGTGGAACCCGTTCAACAAAATGAGAAACAACAACATATTGAACATCACACAAAGTTATTAGAAGATGATTGGGGTTCCTTGGATTTTGAACATGACTTCGTGGTCGGGTACAAGATCAAACACAAAGATTCAAATAGGGGAAACAAAAAAGTAGGCGACCCTTCGAAAGCATCCACCTCAACCACTTTAAACAAAGAAATACACTACACAACCACCTTTGACAACATTTATCAACAACCACCAACTGATCAAAAAGCAATGAAAAAGCTTTATGGAAACAGGTATGATCTTATGAAACAACTTGGCTATAGTGGAAAAGGATGTAGTACTAATGATCAAGGTATCCGCAACCCTATAGACCCTATCACACAACAAACAACTCATGGTCCTGGTTATTTTACTTTGAAAGAAATCACCAAGCCTTCACTCAACATCAACAATCTCACACAACACACTCCTAAATCATCCTTAACAGTAGTCCATCTTGAACTCCTCGACACTAATAGTCTTGAACATCATCCTTTACACATTATGACAAAAACAACGAACTCTTCGCTTAATGTCAATATCATCTCACAAGATACTAATGGTTTGCATTTGATAGATTTTCCCTTCTCCTATAAGAGTGAGAACAAAATATTGCAATCTAGAGAAACTTGTGTAAGTATGACATCTACTACTAAGCAAGATGTATGTTTGAAGCAAGCCACAAGACCACCTTTTTCCATAGATCAAGAGGGTATCTTTTCAAGAGTCCTCCAAGATCACTTGATCACCCTCCCTCCTAGAACTCGTAATAAATGCTATTAAAAGACTTCATTCTATGCCTATCATAGAGTTCATGGTCATTCCACTAATGAATGTAAAGGTTTGAGTCATAAAATCCAACATTTTTAGGAGTTTGGTATACTTCCCTCTATGGGGGTACCTAATTCCTCTAATTGATACCGATTTTCACTCTTGCTTACATTTCATCAATCATTTTGGCTCACCTTTGTCCTAAATTTAGTGGGGGAAAGGAGTTTAGTAGCCTTGTCCTCATATGTCACTTGTGGTTGCCTCCTTTGGCTAGTCGTTAACCTTTCATGAATACATAAGAGAAATCTTGGGATGTAGATGACATGCCTTAAGTTTCCTCGCATGTGACATGCTACCTATTTAATGACGTAGTTTATTGGAAACATATGACTTGACATAAGGATTTTATAATAAGCTCTCATGTTTTTCCTTCTACTTTAAAACAATTGCTCATAGTACTGGTGTTCGCAACCATTTTAAAGTGGGGGAATACATCACTACTCACATTTCATTATGTGATTTGTTTCTTCTTGTGATGCGTCCTTTTCTTGTTGGATTATCACCGATTCCCTCCAAGAGTGTGATAATTTTATTTTCCACTTATCTCTTGGAGACATTTGGCATGATGTTCCCTAAGATGAGACCTTGCATGAACTAAGCAAAATCCCTTTCAACAATCCTCACACTATCTTATATTAACAATGTCTATGAATGTCAAACATACAAAGTTTTGCTTACTCCCATAGACTCAGAAAATCATTTGTCATTGTGTTGCCTTATTAAAGTTATCAAGAAGTATAACTTTGGTTTGTTTGGAGTGGGAAGCCCATTCTAGGGCATGAATTTACTGTAGAGCAACCTATGTGTTGGGTATGTGTGGGATCATCATGGAAAAATAGGCCCTTGGCGTAAAAAAATTAGAAAAAAATAAGAGTTAGGCAACTTGACGTGAAAAATTGAATAAGTTATCTATGTTATTTCAAAAATATGTAAGAATAGAATCTATAGAAAAATTGAATGTAGTTTCTAAAATACTAGGTTTATTTTAAAAAATATAACTATTTGGTGGTTAAAATTTCAATGCAAAGGTATACTCAATTTTAGGAAAAAGTAGTTGGGTCTGCCTAACCACCTAACCACAATAAAATGATAATATTTTTTAATAATTTTTAGATATAAGTAGAGGACTCATGTTTTGATGTGTGATGCATATTTTTTTATAATTTTTTTCCAAGTAAATAATTAATTATGGATTTTTAATACAACTTTCAAAAATATAAGAACTCATGTCCGACCACCTTAACTTGGTCAAAACTTCATGAAATTCATTTTTTCTTTTTAATCCTATAGTATGTGAAACATAAAATGTGGCGATGTTTTGGATTCAAAAATTCATACCATTTGAAAACTATAGATGTTTTCAATTAGCCTATCAATTGGGACTTTTAGTCATAATTCAAATAGAAAAATTCAAATAATAATTATTTATTAAATTCAAAGTAAAGCATAATTTATATTGGTGGAAAGCTAGAATCTCCTTTAAACCCTTTTCATCAATTTTAAAAAAAAGTCATCAGCCACATACCCTACACATACCCATTATATTGCCACTTTTGGCCCATCATGATGCTTGCTTTACATAACAACTAGCGTATGTATTTCAAATTTTGGGCCTTCTCCCCTGCTGGAACAACTAGCGTATGTATTTCAAATTTTGGGCCTTCTCCCCTGCTGGAAAGTCATGAGTTCTATCACCCCAAAGTGAGTACACATTTCTTTTTCTAAACAAATAGCCTAGATCTAATCCACAACTAGTTGGACAAACAATCGAAGCCTAATCCACCCTTTTCATTCTAATATTTATCCTCTTTCTTGTTCTTTCCATAGCATGATTATGTATCTTGATGGTCTAACTTAGGATCTTGGATCCTGGGGTCTTGCGCAACCTCCTTTGGTCTTTTTCATCCTTTGTCATCCAAATTTGTATGATTGAACATCTCTTGAATGTCTACTTTAGTGTGAGTTTGAAACAAGTTAATCCTCTCACTAAAGTGGGGGCTTAATGAGGCATTGATTCATTGTTGTGAGGTGTTTTCCACATCCACACTAGGTCTTGGACCCTTACAAATGCATTTAGCAATGTCTTGTAAAGGTGTTGTAAAAGACTTTCATGCCTCTCCAGACTTAATGAACCCATTTCCCCCTAATTCAACATTATAAAATGTATTTAAATACATTACCACATCAGTCTAGAAGGGTTGTAAAATAAAATTATTGTTAAACTAGTGTTTTAATGTGTCTTGCACATTCACATTGGTTATTGTGCCTTTCTAGGCTAAGTAGCTGTCATTTGAATGTTGTAAAGTGTATTTAATCACACTTTCACATTGAATTATATGTCCCAATTGCTAATTGACCTTTACATCATCACTAATAGGCCCCTATTACCCTATATTATACATCCCCAGGTAATATTTGATTAAATGACCGAGAAAGTCATAATATAAACCTTATTTCCTTATTTCCTGACATCTTATCTAGAAAAATGGCGCCTGTGGGACCCATTCGCCATCCATGGTGAATTAGTCCCATCTAGGTGGGACTCATTCACCATCCATGGAGAATCAGTCCCATCCAGGTGGGACCCATTTTCCATGGGTGGCGAATGAGTCCCATTTGGCTCATTTTTGACTTTTGAGCAGGAATTTTAGAATTTAAGCTTAATTTTACTTCATGTCAGCCTTAGGGATCTAATTTACAGGTGAAAAGGTGAATTACCTATAAAATCAAGTCTCTAAACCCTAAATGTTAACTATTCTTCATTATTCACCCACCATTCTTCCATCTCAAGTTAAGCAAGTTAGGGTTTCATCATTTGAAGTAATTAAGATACCAATTTTTAGACATTCAAGGGAAGATTCTACATGTTTTTTTGTAGACAGTCAAGATCTAACATTATGGAAAGGTATTGAATCCATTATTGCATGTTTTGTTACATTATTTCATCATTTTGGTTTAATTACTTAAAAGGGGTTTGACCAAGGCAAACCCCCATGCCCTAACATTCCCCATTTCTCTCTCTTATCTTGTGTGTTTGTAGATTTAGACATCTTGGAGGCTTAGAAATAATTAAATATTGCATTGAAAAGTTGTTTAAGTCTTCTCTTCATTGAACAAGTTAAAATATGAACAAAAACTCACTTTTAGGTTCAGAAATCAGAGTTTTAGAAGTAAACACCAGTAGAAACACAAAGTGCAGACTAAGAGCTCCTATTTCCTCTTTTGGATCTTCAAAAATTCAAAAGTGGAATCATTCACCATCAGTGGTTAATGAGTCCCATTTCCAAGTTTGAACAAGGTTTTCTACATTTATGGATACCCTTTTGTCTGAAACAGGTTCCAGGTTAGTTTTACAAAACTAGGACTATTTCACCTAGAATGACGAATGAGTCCTAGTAGGCTGAATTTGTAGCATCAACAACATTTCAAATGTCATTTCCAGCCTCCTTCCATGTCCTAGGTGCACACTTTCAGTTTTATCCATTTTGGTTTCAGTTTTGCATTCAGTTCTAGGTGTTTTTTCATTACATAATGTGTTTTCAAACAAGTTATATTTCTTTATTTTCCATTCAATAATCAATAGTTTTCATTATTTTTTTGCATCTATATCATTAAATTTAGTCATAATCTCATCATGCATATCTTAGATTGAGTGTGGGATCTATCTCTTTTCATTAGGTGAAAGGCCCTAATTGAGCAAAAGAGACATAGCATTCCACACTTCATAAAATCTATGGTTCGTTTTGGAGAACCTTCCTTTTGAATACTTCTCTTTTCTAATTTGGATTCAATCCTCATCCTAGAATTAGCTTGCATCTCATGTTGTATTAGTTAAGTTGCATTCTAGGGTTTCAAATTTTGCATTCATAAAAGTGCATTTAGGTTGCATTGTTGGCATCTAAATTCATTTAAATTTTCTGAAATTCTGCATTTTTACCTTAGGTCTGCATCATAGCACTCATAAAACATCAAAATCACTCCAAAATTTCTAAAATTTCTAAAAAAAGTCCATACTGGGACTCATTCACCACATAGGGCGAATTTGTCCCTTTTCACCCTTGAAAATGCCCTTTACAAAATTGAACACCCTATTTTTCAACTTCTGTTTGGTTCCATTACCTACATATATCAGTTAGCTGAGTTTGTGTAACATGAATTTCATTAGATCTAGCTTAAATTACCTCATTTCATGCATTTTTTAATTTCACATTTACATCTCCAACATTTCATTTTTTAGATTATTGCATATTGTAATCAACATCTTACTTTGTTTTAAATTTTAACATTACATATAAATCATTTCGTTGCACTTTACTTAATGTTGTATAGCATGTTCTTTTTCACAAGATGTGTTTTTGATTTGCTTAAACATGGATTTTATAAGCATAATATCCCCTCTTATGAGTTTTATTTTGATTACAACTATGAGGAACATGTTAGCCATCGCTTTGACCAAACCATTACATTACCCATTGGTGTGAATGGAGGTGTAAACAATCATAACACAGATACATGTTCTTCCCCAGATAGCTTTCCTATTAGTGATGAAGGTATCTTGGTGAAGGAAGTTACAAAATGAACATGAGATCATCGACACATTTCTCAATATCATCTTACGTTGTCTCCATAACCATGACAACCAAACTTGTCCATCTCCTAATATCCCTCCTCGATGTAAAGAGGATAGGTTGGTGTTAGAAGCCATCCCTATTAAGAATCATTCAACCCTATTAAGAATCATTCAACCCTTGATCCTTCCCTAATGCTCCTCCCATTTGGGATAATCTATTTGAAAACCATAGTGGTCCTCCTCTTCATGCCTCCCAAAACATAAATTTTTGGGAACCTAAATGCCGACTCTTGCATTTCTAGGGTTTTTCACCTAAAAGGAGAGAGATTTAGGTCCAAAAATGCTTATGCAACACTCAAATTAGGATGTGTGCAATGTGATATGATGTAAATGAACTTAATAAATGTGATTGACTAATTAGAATGAACTAAAATGAATGCAAAAGTGCAATTTAAGCTATGTTTGAAAACACATTGTGATATGCAATCAACTACAAAACTGAAAGAATTATGTAGAACAGAGAGTATAGGGGTAAATATGAGTGCATTTGGATATGTGTGAGATTTCAAGAATTTCTTGAATGCTAATGAAATTTACTAATTTTCCATACTGGGACTCATTTTCCCTAGGTGGCGAATTAGTCCTATTGATGAAAAACTGTTGGGAGTTGATTTCTATCTTTCAAGATCTGAAATATGACAAAACTCAAGTTTCCAGTCCTAAGGTGGGAATCATTCACCATAGGTGGCGAATTAGTCCGCTCCCAAATTTTTGAAAAACTTGGAGACAACTCTGCAACACCAGATCTGGGAATGTCTACTTGTTGGGTTGTCGAAGTCAAATATGGAGAAAAAGGACAAATAAGTCTCTCCAAGCTTGAATTTGACTTATGTTCACTTGAAGCACCTAGTTGACATGAAAATCAATCTTCAACACCTAATAACCTTGCAAATCTGCAAACAAAAGGTCGCAAATGCACAAGCAACAGGGGAAAAATGATTAGGGTTAGTGAATAGGGGTTTGCCTTGGTCAAACCCCACTTTTGGTAATTAAACCCTTGAAAAGATAATGAAATACAAGAGAATTATAATGTAATAACATGCAAATGATATCAACTCACATAACTCTTGATCTTGTAATTTTGAAGTAATGTCAATGGTAGCTTCAAAGTGCTTGAAAAGTGCTTTAATTGACGATGTAAAAATGCTTGATTGCTTGAATGTATAGGTGGACAAGTGAACTTGATGAATGCAGGTTAAAATGAGATGAAAATCACTCATTTATACAATTCTTGTTCCTTACTATCCATTCATACCTCATCACAAGCCAACATCAAGTGTTTTTTAATAAAATCCTAAAAGGAAATTTGAAATATTTTGAATTTGGGGCCAAGGGGGGCCCATTCGCCACCCATTGCGAATGGGTTCCACCTAGGACCTAAAAAAAAATGTTGGGAATAATGTTGTATTTAATGTTGTTTTTCAGGATAATATGCAAAAATACACTTAATTAAGTCATATGAGGGCATAAAAAGACAAAATAAAGCATGAGAAAGGTGTAAATAGTGAAGATGTGTCTAGAAAAGCATGAAGGCTTGTTACAAGACTTTACAACACTTTAATATAGGACTTTTTGATGAGTAAGAAGGTGATTTTTAGGTAAATTGTATTAAATAGAGTCTAGAAGAATGTAGAAATGTCTTACAACACTTCACAACACCTTCACAAGACATCATTTTTTGAGTTTTAGTACTTAAATAAGCATGTTCAAGCCATGATACAACATAAAATCAAAGAAACATAGTTCCAACACCATGAAAGAAGACCTAAAGGCCATGAAAATGACAAGGGACCATTTTTCTATGACACATTTAGCGCCCACTTTAGTGAGAGGATGAACCTACTTCAAACTCACACTAAAGTAGCCATGAACATTGATGGGAGGGTTCAAATGTACTTATGCTAGCAAGATGGAATGACAAAGATCAAGAGGGATGATCAAGCCCCCATGATGAAGATCCCATGGAAAAATAGACATAAGAACAAAGGAACACACAAGTTTTGAAATGAATTGAATGAAGCTTCAATCATCAATCCAACTAGTTGTGAAAAGAGATCTAGGCTGATTGTTTGAAAAAGAGAATTTGTACTCACTATGGGGCCATGGAACTAGTTGTCTGCGGGGTGAGAAGGCCCAACTGTATACTCACTCTGGTACCATGGAGCTAGTTTTCCATGTGGTGAGAAAGCCCAGAAGGTAGATACATACACTAGTTAGTATGCACTCACAAAGACAAAAGTGGCTATGGGGAAAAGTCATGCCACTAGGTGGGATTCCCGCTCAACCATATTAAAGTTATACCTATTGATAACTTTAACAAGGTGCCACAAAGAAAAATGAAATGTCAATGATAAGCTTTAAACAATATGGCACTATAAGAATGCAAGCTGTGTTATGCAAGGTGGCCAAGAAATGCAACAATGTAAAATGCAAAAATATAATGTGAAAGATTGTTCAAAGGAGTCTTGTTCAATTTATGCAAGGTTAGTCACTTAGGGAACATTGTATCTAATGTCTCCAAGAGAGGACAAATCAAAGAATAGAATATTCACAACTTAGGGGATGCAGTGTGTCACATCAAACCACCAAGAGGAATGCAATATGCTTAGAAAGATCACACTTATGAAGGACATCACACCCAATTTCATCCACAAAGTGACAAACACATCACGTAAACGACAAGGCTACACTAAGAAGCATCAATGCACAATGAAATAATGGTAATGTATGCCCCCCACTTTAAAGGAATTTCTACACATCATTCTCTGAGAAATTACTTGAAAGTAGAGAAGAAAGGAAAATGCAAAAAGAAAACAAGACATGAGAGCCAACTTGGAAATCTCTATGCCAAGTCATATGTTTCGAAGCTAGGCTACGTCATGTCAAGGAGAAATTGAAAACAAAGAAAGGGAGTTGCCCCCCAGAAAAAAAAGTACACCAAACACATAAGGGATCTATGGATTTGGGGTCAATATGCTCATTGCTGCAATGATTTTATGAAAGAGGGCAAAACTATCATCATTCCCCAAATACACATAGAATTGGAAGAATGACACACAAAGAGAAAAAAAAAGGAAAAGAAAAGTCCAATTTGAGTCAACATGGAAGAGACATTGCGGTCTCGATGCCTTGCATCGTCCCCAAAAGGAAAACACAAGCAAATTGAAAACAAAAAGGTGAAAGAAAATGAAAAGGCTTTTGGGTCAACATGAAGGAGACATTTTGGTCTCAATGCCTTGCATCATCCCCAAAAGGAAAAACACAAGAAAAGAAAAAGGAAACAAAGGAAAAAGGACCATTTGGGTCAACATGGAAGAAACATAGGGTGTCTCTATGCTTTGTGTCATCCCCAAAATGAAAACATAAAACAAAAATGAAAAAGACAAGAAACCATTTGGGTCAACATGGAAGAGGCATAGGGCATCTCTACGCTTTGCGTCATCCCCAAAAGGAAAACACAAAACAAAGTATGACAAATAGAAGAATAAAGGTTTGAATAGAAGAAGTGGACAAAGAGGGAAAACATCAAACACACGATATGGGGGAACATGATACGCACATAAAAATGAAAAAAAAAAGAAAGATAAAAGGCTAGGTAGGAAAATGCAAGTCAACCATCTAACAAGTCATCCACCTCCCAATCATGTTCAGTGTAATGCGAGGGCGGTTGACTATCCAAAGGAATAATTGCAAGTGTTGAATTAGGAGTCATACTAGGTTCATCTCTTGGTGGAGAGGATGTATCTTTTAAGCTCATTGTAGATGAAAATAAAGAGTTCAAATCATTTTTTACTTCATCATCTATTTTAGCGATCGTTGCATCAGCATCGTCATCATCAAGATTAATAATGATAGGAGGACGAAGGGTGATTTATAAGGATGGATGTATCAAGGGTGTTGGTTGTTGGATGGGTTTGTTTTGTTGTGATTGTGGGGCTGAACTATTGTGTGGTAGGTTAGGAGAGGGAATATGGTCATCTATCACTTCTGTCAAGGGTGGAGGTTGATTTGCTTGATCGTATTCTATATGAGATTGACAAGCAAGGAGACGATGACGATGCTGACCTTCTCGAGCATCATAGTTTTGTTTAATTCTATTTTGGATTTACTGGGGTGTAAGAGCAGATTGAGTCATCATAAGTTCTTCTGCTTCCGAAGGGGGAAGAGTAGGAGAAACTAAATAGGATGGATCAACCACTTTCTCTTTTTCTTTATACACTTGTTTGATACAAGGAGGTAGGACAAGAGATATTCCATTTTCTCTTGGTAGTTTAAACAATGGATGAGAAGTGTCAAGAGGGGATTGTTCAGAAGGTTTGATGGTTTTTTCAATATCGGATTCAGGTGTAATCATGGTTTCATCTAGGATAGGATGGGTGGAGGTGGACGAACATGTGTTACGAAGAGATAATTTAGAAATCTGTTTAGCTTTAAAAAATTTTGATAAGCAATGCAAAATGAGTCCTTACAAGGGGTGATAGGTTCCATGGGTTCAAGGAAAAAATATTCTAATGAAAATTTACCTTTGGAAGATAAAGGATTAAAGCCACTATGGTGTATGATGAATACCTCATTACCATGTGGAAACTTCAAGCACTGATGAACAACTAATGGGACTGATTTCATTGAGCAAAGCCAATGAAGGCGTAGCTACAAATGAAATTGGTCAAATTGTGGAATAATGGAAAATTTTACCTCAAAGTCTTAGGTCCTATTTGTAAAGCTATCACGATCGATCCAATCGTAGGGAATGCAAAATCATTATGTTTTTTAATCCATGCAATTGGTTTATTATAGTTGTCTTGATATAGATCATGTAATACTAGAAACTCCTTTGCGATCATGTTCTCACCATAAGTGAGATCTATTAATATCCCATTAGTAGGTTTATCATAGATTCAGTCAGCTATGTAGAGAGGACCATCAAGAATCTTTTGTAGTATGTCTTTAGCAGAAAAAGTAATATCAAGAGATTTAGTGGTTTGGTCCTTGCGAGGGATAACGTTTATCATAGCTATAATTTTATCCACATGAATAGCTTGGGTAACAATAGGAGGTGTATCAGGTTGTTCATTGGTGTATCAATAGTCATTACATCAGGATTTGAAGGCTAACTAGCCTTGAAAAATGAGGTAGTGTGTTTAGGCATAGGGTTCATGAAAATTTGCAGATTTTGGTTAGGGGGTGCAACATATGTATTGCCTTGATCATTAACACCCATAATGGTCAATTCACTCGAATCAATGAGGTCTTGAAATAAATGTTTAAGATGCTTGCAATGTTTGGTGTCGTGGCCATTTTGACGATGAAAATGGAAATAAGCATTAGGTTTGAATGTAGGTGGTAAGGGAGCCAATAAGGGCGTGGTTCGGTGGTGGTCAAGTCGCTTGGTTGTTGTGATGGTCACCAGGGTTCAAACCCTCATTTGTCAGGAGTGCTCACAGGCCTTGTTCCTTCGCTGGGCCAATGTGCTCGCGGATTTGGTAGTTTCTTGTGGTTTCTTGTACCTGGTTCATAGCTCCAGTCAAAAGCGTTTACCCCTAATAATATGGGTGCGTTGCACCTTTAAAAAAAAAAAAGAATGTAGGTGGTAAGGGTTGATTAGGATCAAGTGGTCGAATAGGTCCAGTAAGGTGATCATGCTTTTTTTAATTAATTGGTTCATTGTATGACGAAGGGTGTCGGGTAAAGGAGTGAAATGTCTATTCAAATCGCCATAATGATAAGGAACAACTATCTTAGTAATATCCATTGAATTTTGAACTTGTTGAGTTGGTTGCAGTTCGGGTGAAGGAGGTGGATTCAATTGTAAAAAGCCTCGGTTAGGTTTGTGGAAATTTTGCATGTTGTTTTGGTTTTGATTGTTGCCCAGTTTGTCAACTGGCTAGAAGTGGATTTTTCCCTCATAGAAAGAGTGCTCATAGGCCCTTGTGCCTCTACTGGGCCAATGTGCTCATGGGTCATAGTTTCTGTGGTTTCTTGTACCTAGTTCATAGCTTTGGTCAAAGCTATTCCCTTAATATGGGTACGATACACCTAAAAATGGTCACATCATATTAATCAGAATTAATTAATTAAATATTTTTAATATTTAATTAAAATCTTCAATTCTATTCAAGGTGATAAATAAATTTAAATAATTTATTTATATTTCTATTCTTATTTTGATTAAATAAATGTTTATTTAATCATCTTTTTGTATTCATTTCTTAATTAATTAAATAATTATTATGATTTATTTATATTAATTATCATATAATCTTAGTTGAATATCTTATTCAAATAAAGATTAAAATATTCTTCTTCTTCTAAATATTTTATTTATAATTAAATATTCCAAAATATTTAATTAATTCCTCAATTTAATTCTTCATATATCTATTTATAATTAAATATTCATAAAATATTTAATTAATTCTTCTAAATATTTCATATTCTTCTAAAGTCATCATAATTAAATATCTTAAAATATTTAATTAAATCTTCCATAGTATAAAAAATCAAAAATCAAAATGAAATAAATGAAATTAAATAAATTTATTTATTTATTTATTTAATTTGGGGATTATCTTCAACTCCCGGGAAGCAAACGGTCAAAACAGAAAATTTAATTTTCTCTGTTTCTGTGCAGGCTTGTTCCTGTGGGTTGAAGACAGGAATCCATCCTTCTCTCCAACCTCTCAACCTCTCCCATCTTCTTCTCAACTTCTTCATCTTTCACCATTCAAACCTACCAGACAATCTCATAGCCGTAGATTCTTGCTAGTCGGGATTGTGCCTGCAAAAATCTATAAATACGACTGCCGGGAACTCCAAATCATATAGAAGTTTTAAGCAAGTAAATTATAGGCAAATTTCATAGCATTCATAGTATTCATAGAATTTTCATTTTATAGCAATAGAATCATGACATATTTTCAATCCATAGCATCTTTCATTTACAGCCCCTGTGCATAATTCACAGCCCCTGTTCATATCCGTTAGCAATACCATCTTCACCAGCATATAGAATAGAGGTTTTCATTTGCATACTCATTCTACAGTAGCCATTTGGAGAAGCTTACATCAAATCTGAGAGCAACAGCTTCAAAAGAATCACTGTAGATAGAGAAAATGGAATGGCTCTGAAGAATTCTTGTTTATTTAATTTTATTTCAATTTCTTCAGTTTAATGTTTCATTAGAGTGTTTTGTTTTCAATTAGATTAACCATATAAACAACAACACATTTTTGGCACCCACCGTGGGGCTCTTGCCCCCTTTTTTAATATCTGTTTGCAGTTTCTTTTGACAGGTTATAGACAAAAACAACGAAATAGCGCAAGAAAAACATTTTGGGAATTTCATCTTCAGTTTAGCGCATTTGAAGACTATTGCAGTGCCCGTGAGAACTATTGCAGTGCTCATAATCAGTATTGCAGCAACCGTAACAAATTTTGCAGCGCCCGTAACAAATTTTGCAGCGCTCGTAACATATATTGCAATGCCCGTAACAAATTTTGCAGCGCCCGTAAGAGATATTGCAGCGCTCGTAATTAGTATTGTAGCACCTATAATGTCTATCGCAGTGCAACTTTTAAAAGGCAGTATATTGTAATCTGTAATTTTAAAATAGTCTAACTGACTCCGACGCAGCCGCAAACAGTTAGTAATTTTTAAGGATAAAAAAAAAGAAGCAATCCTAGGGTAGTCATCTAAACTAAAAAAGAAGCAATCCTAGGGTAGTCATCTAAAGAATAATGAACCAATCCTAGGGTAGTCATCTAAGGTAAAATGAATCAATCCTAGGGTAGACACTTCATGTTTCGTTTTGGGCTTAAAAAGAATTTTCTTTTTATGTGAAGCAAAATCTTCACTTAGCTTAGAAAATTTTCATTTGGTGCTTAAAATACATTAGTGTTTTCTTTGTCTTTGGTGATAGGCCTATGCTCTCCCCTTAACTGGGTGATCAAAATGCCAAACTCACCTATTTCCCTTTATGTATTTTCATGTTTTATTAATACCTCTTAGAAGGCCTGCCGTAGTGGGAAAAAGCACTCACCCTACGGGAACGACCTAAGTGGGAACAACTAAACCCAAGTTTTCCAACCCACTATAATCAAATGCGGATGGTTGATGAAAATCCCATTCGATAGTAGTGTGCATTGATAACGATCCCCAAAGCCTTTGTTTTAAAGGTAGGGAGGTCTCTCGAGGGAGTCTATCATTTGCCGCACCGAACGGAAACCCTTACTACGAACCTAGTGTAGTATCTTACCGAGTTAGTTTTTGAATATCATTTTAATCACAATGCAGGGGAGGGAAGAATCTACCCCCAAGATACTCACCATATAACTGCCAAGGATTGTTTGCTCAGGGGATCCGGTATCCACTTCCGTCACTCTGAGTACGCACCTGGAAAAGACAAAAATGTGGGCGCCCTTTCGGGGGTGACATGGCTGTGTGAGTCGACACAGTTCTAAGATGTGGGTTGTTGATTGCTATGATGACCTACTTGAGAACTAAGAGTGAGTCTGTTTGAAGTGCTTATCATGTGTAAAACCCGTTAAAACAATTTTTGAACAATATTTTGGTTATACACTTGATGTTTAGTATAGGACTTAAGACAACTGTTTTAAAACTTATTTGATGTGTTTTCAATATATTAATTTAGATAAGATCATCCAAAACACTCATTATTACATTGATTAATCTCATGTTACGAGATTGGAAATCCACAAAGTTTGTAAAGAAATCCATTTCCAAAAGGATTAAGAAGCCAAAGAAACCCCTCAATCACAAGAAATTATTGAAGAAGCAACGATTCTTGTATCAAAGTCGAAAAGTTTTACTCAAATATAGAACCTTTCTTCATAGGTATCATGATTGTGTTAGAGGTCTTTCAGATGATTATGCTATAGAGCCCTTATATTCACAAGCTTACTTTCAAAGAAGAGCCCTTTCTCAAAGGCATAACCATAGTCAACGCATTCGTTTCAGTTATATTCCCCAACCCGCAATCGAATATTCTACTCGTCCAAATCAAATTTTGCAATAGAGAACTTAGAATACATTAGGCATCTATCATAAAATCCATCCTTTTACAAAGCCATGATCAAAATTTCATAAAGTACAAAATCATCCTTTTCTTGATCTTTTTCTTATATTCCCACTAACAGGATTTTCATCCTTTCACTTAGGGAACAACACAAGCTACAAGATTAGAAATTTTGTGTAAGTCATAGAATCTTCATTCTATCCTGACTTTCATATATATCACATAAATTGCACTATTTCACTCTTTTGATCAAAAGCAAGTAGAATTTGGAGCAAAATCTATGCCTGTCTTCACGAGATCTCAAAAACAAATGGAAAAAGACGAGGGAGAAACCACTACCAGTAAAATGGGTGACCGAAATGAAAAAGAAGAGGAAACGTTTAATCTTGATGAGTTAACAGAAGAAAAGCTTCAAGAAGCAGAACAAGATCCCCAATTCCATACTCTTATGGAAAGAATTCTAGAACGTAACAAAGAAAAATATTTTCTTTCATTAGCTAATCAAGGAGCTAAGTTGCCTCACACTTTTGACATAGAAGGGATTAAACAAAATCCTGAAACTCCTCCTAATGACTTTAGTGCTCTTAACCAACAGATAAAAGAATTACAAGGGCAAATAAAGGAAATGCAAGGAGGTACAACAAAGAAATATGTTTTGGAAGACATATCTCCTTATCCATTTGATAGGAGTCTTCAAATGATCCCATTTCCAAAACATTGCGAAATTCCTAAGTATGATAGGTATAATGGAAAAACTGATCCCATTGACCATGTTAGGGATTTCCGAAACATGAGTCTTGAATTCACCTATGATGATACTTACTTGATGCGATTATTTCCACGAAGTCTAGGTGTACAATCCATGGAGTGGCTTTCAAAAATCACTCCACCTATCAAAAATTTTGAGGAGTTGATAAATCAGTTTATATCACAATACTCCTACAACATTCAACACCAAATAACAATGCTTGATCTTTGTAAAGTGAAACAAAAAGTAGGAGAACCCTTTACTACATTTTTACAAAGGTGGAGAAGGTTATTTGCACGATATTCTCGTCCTATTCCTGAAAAGGAAAAGATGGATATCTTTATCAATAGCCTTGATCCAGAATTAAGCTATAGGCTTAACCTTCATTGTCCTCATAACTTTGAAAAATTGATTGAAAATGCAATCACCATTGAAGGGGCCTTGGTTAAAAGAGGAGTGATAAAACTTGATAATCCAAGTACATCAAATCAAAACAACGATAAAACAAGGTTTTGGAATAGAAACAAAAATGTTGTTAATGATGGTATAGTGGATGCAAATAATTTATGAACAAGACCATCCGTTTTCAATTTATCAAGTGCTCCAAGAAACAATCCACAAGGAAATACAATACAACAAGGAAACAACAATCAACAAGGACAAATTTCCAAGCAAGAGAACATGACCAATCAAAATACCAATCAAAATCATGGTAATTTCAATAATAATCTTGGCAATGCCCAAATATCAAATCCGTCTAGACCTTCATTCTTTTCAAATCGACGGACTTTTACTGCTTTGGGTCAATCTCTTGAATCTGCTCTCAAGGAACTTCTTGATAATAAGGTTATCACTTTACCACCACAAAGAGATTATGAGCCACGAGTTAAACCACCATCATGGAATGACTCGTATTATTGCAATTATCATCGATGTAAAGGTCATAGAACAAACAATTGTCAAGCTTTGAAAAATCTAGTACAAGATTTAATTGACAATGGTACTATTACAATTGAGGGACATCATACCAATGATGATCATCAAGCATTCAAAGATCCTTTGCCAAACTACCAAAAGGGGGAAACATCGGATACCAAAGCCAAAAGCATACATAATGTTGAAGACAATATAATCCGCCACATTCACACAGATGATAATCGGATTAATGTTATCAAAATCAAAGGAAAACAAGAATATCAACAGGTTAATGTAACAACAAGAGGTCAAGCAAAGGTTGTTTTAAAAGGAAGTTCATCTAAAACAACTATTTCTTCTCCAAGTCAGTATAATCTGGTTGATCAATTGAGAAAAACATCAGCTCAAATATCCATCCTTGAACTTCTCAAAATATCCCCCATACACAAGAATATTTTAGAAGAAGCTCTTGTAAACACAACTGTTGATACTGATTTAGATGTAAACAGATTCCAAGCCATGGTGGGACATTTGTCTTCCCCCACTTGTCTTTCATTTTCTGACAAAGATGATGCCTCTATGACACATCCACATAATTCCTCGCTCTATCTTGAAGTCATGATCCATAAACATCGAATTAGACGTGTCTTAATAGATGGAGGAGCCGGTTTGAATATTTGTACCTTAAAGTTAATAAATGCCTTAGGAATATCAGAAAATGAAATTGATCCACGAAGGAAGATAACCATCAAGGCATATGATGATGAAGAAAGAGCTTCTAAGGGATTAATATTGCTACCTATCAGAGTGGGACCTGTTGTGAAGAATACATTTTGTCAGGTTCTAGATCGAGATCTTTCTTACAACATACTTTTGGGTCGTTCGTGGATTCATGATATGCAAGCAGTTCCATCAACGTATCATCAATGTATCAAGTTTCCTTATGATGGACAAGAAATAACTATACCAGCTGATTACAATAGTACCCAAACTTGTTCAAATCTTAGAGTAACTCAAGATGTTTTTGTGCCACACAATAGGGAAGCTCTTGCTGTTTCTTCTTCCAATCTACAAGTCCAATTGCAAGAATTGACAAAGAATCTTGATACTAAGCTGAAGTTTAAAGACAAAGGGGTAGGTGAATATTCACTATCTCTCTCTACTTTACCTCCTTCTCCAAGATCACATGGTTTGCCAAATTTATCAAATCAAAAGATTGCAACCGCTTCTACATCTCAAGCTTCCGTGCCAATCACAAAGTTTGATGGAAAATTCATTAGAGCTAATACCACTGAAGAAGAAGCTGAAGATAGGGACATCCTAAATTGGCTATACAAAGATGAAGATGAATCTCTCTTGCACATTAAGTTTCCTAAAGAACAATACGGTAAGGGGTACGCTATCATGCAAAAGATGGGCTATGAAGGGAATGGTCCTATAGGGAAATGAAGAGAAGGAATTGTGCAACCAATTCAACCTATTTCAAAGCATTCAAGTGATAAAACATGACTTGGATATGGTAAAGATAAAGAAGAATCTACTTCACAGCAGACACAATTAACTCATGAAGGAGGATCCGTGTCAGATAAATCTCATGAATCAGTTTTCCAATTGCAAAATAGTTCAGATACTGATTCTAATGAATATGAATGGGACACCATTTATAATGATGAATTTTGGAGGGATAAACAAGTTGATACCATACACAAATATGCACATGTTCTTATACAAGGAGAAGGCTCAAGGTCTCCACTTGATTTTGTTTTACAAAGCAATCATGACTCAAGTGAGGAAGAATTAGATTCTAACGAGATTGACAATCAACAGGAGAATACCATCATAGACCTTGTCTACCATGAGGATGATAACCATATCATGACTTTGACAATTCAAGACCTTACCCAACCTAATGATCCTATGCCTTTAGTTTATCTAGAACTGATAGATTGGGACATTGACGCACCTATCCATATTCCTACATTCAGTAATGATGAGGACATTATAAATTTCCTTTGTTCCTCAAATGAAGAAAACAATTGTTTCATTCAAGAATCTTATACTCGTGATTTTGATAAGGAGGATGTCAAGTCTCTTAGCTGCAAAATAAATGAAATAAAAGATGGATCTATTGGTGAAAACCGAAAAATGGCAGTGATAGATCAAAACAAGAGAAAAATAAAGAGCGAATCCAACAGTGAAAACCTTTCTGAGGCACTGAAAGATGAGAAACTTGACACTCTTCCCAAGTATCATCATGAAAGATCTTCTATTTTGATTGAACCAACAAAATCAATCAACATAAGTACAACAGAACAACCAAAAGTTTTGCAACTTGCAGCATCATTAATAGTTGAAGAAGTCCTGAAATTCATGGAATTCTTGAAGGAGAATCAAATTAACTTTGCTTGGTCATATGCTGATATGCCAGGGTTAGATCCTAATTTAATAATGCATCATTTATCTATCAAACCTGGGACAAAGCCTGTAAAGAAAAAGCTCAGAAAAATGCATCCACATGTTGCATTATTGGTCAAAGAAGAATTAAAGAAGCTTTTGGATGTTAGATTCATTTGAACTATTGATTATGCCGAATGGATTTCAAATATTGTACCTATTTCAAAGCCAGATGGAAGGATCAGAGTTTGTACAGATTTCAGGGATTTAAATAAAGCTTGCCCCAAAGATGATTTTCCTTTTCCCAACATAGACATGATTGTTGACTTAACTGTTGGCCATGCAATGTATTCATTAATGGATGGATTTTCAGGATACAACCAGATAAAAATTGCACCAGAAGATCAAGATAAAACAACGTTCACATGTCCTTGGGGTACCTATTGCTGGAATGTAATGCCATTTGGGTTAAAGAATGCTGGAGCTACTTATCAAAGAGCAATGACAACTATTTTTCATGATATGATGCATACATTCATGGAAGATTATGTTGATGATTTACTTGCTAAATCTCATACACGAGATGAACACCTAAAAATCTTGTCAAAAATCTTTGTCAGAATGGAAAAAATCAATGTTCGACTGAATCCAAAGAAATGTGTCTTCGGTGTTACATCTGGAAAACTCCTAGGGTACATTGTTTCAGAAAAGGGTATAGAAGTTGATCCAGAAAAGGTACAAGCTATAATGGACATGCCTCCACCATGAAATATCAGTCAATTAAGATCATTGCAAGGAAGATTACAGTCCATTAGAAGGTTTATAGCTCAACTGGCAGACAAAAGCTTGCCATTTACACATTTATTGCATAAAAATGTCCCATTCAAATGGGATGAAAAATGTGAAGCAGCATTCAATCAGATCAAGCAATATCTTACGCATCCACCAGTTTTAATTCCACCTATTCTAGGAGAGCCACTCATACTTTATATTTCAGCAACAAAAGTATCTTTGGGAGCATTACTAGCACAAGAAGATTCTACAGGTAAAGAAAGGGCCATATATTATATCAGCAGAACTTTAACAAGACATGAGTTAAATTACAGTTTCATTGAAAAAGCTTGCCTTGCAGTGGTGCTTGCTTCTCAAAAGTGGTGACATTATATGTTGGCTCATACAGTTAAGCTGATAACAAAGATTGATCCATTGAAATACCTATTAAGCAGAGCTACTTTAATAGGAAGACTTGCAAAATGGGTAATGATCTTAAGTGAGTTTGATATTCACTATGTAGATCGAAAAGCTATTAAAGGACAGGTCATTGCAGATCAGTTAGCTGAAGCTCCTTTACAAGAAGAAAATCCAATGCACATTGAGTTTCCTGATGCAGATGTCTTTGCAGCAACAATTCAGATACTGTGGGCATTATACTTTGATGGATCTTATACACAATATGGCTCGGGGGCAGGGATTCTTTTTGTTACACCCGAAGGACATACCATTTCACGATCATATCGGTTGATGTTTCCTTGCACAAATAACATAGCTGAATATGAGGCATTACTCATAGGATTGAAAATAGCTTTGGAATGGCAGATTTCAGAGCTGGAAGTCTACGGTGATTCACAACTTGTCATTAATCAAATTAATGATGATTATCAAACTAAAGATGATAAGTTGCTACCATACAAGAACATGGTGGATGATTATAAGAAATATTTTGTGTCAATCAAGTTTTCACAAATATCAAGGATTGATAATAAAGCTGCAGATGCAATGGCTACCATTGCTTCTTTATTACAAATATCTAAAGATCAAACCAAGTATGAATTCTTGGTGGAACAATTGTTTTCTCCCGCCTATGATAATCTTGAAACCCAAGTCATATGTCATTTGACCGGTTCAAATTCACCTTTATATGGAAAGACTTATACCTATTTGAAAGATAACATCTTGCCTTCAGATTTATCCCGCAATCAAAAATGAAATTTCATTCGCCAATCATCCCGTTATACTTTAATTGCCAATATTCTTTATCGGCGTGGTCTTGATGGTACACTCCTTAGATGTCTTGAGCGTGATGAATCTGAAAAATCCTTACAAGAGGTTCCACGATTGGTATTTGTGGAACTCATTAGTGGTTTGACCTTAGCCAAGAAACTTGTCGGAATGGAATTGCTATTGGCCTACCATGGAGAAAGATTCTTTTTAATTTTTGTCAAGAAGTGTTCTAAATGTATAGGATCCATGGGAATCTTATTCATGCACACACTTACAGAGCGCAACCTTTCATTTTCGACATGGCCTTTTTTCTCAATGAGATTTAGATCTTGTTGTTGGTAAAATACATCCTTCATCGTCAAATGGTCGCCAAATTTATCATCATAGCTACGGTGTTTTACAAAATGGTTGACGTTTCACTCTAACAACAGTGACTAGTAAATAAATATCTTCATTTATCTTGAATTACATTATTTGTAGATATGGAATTCCTAATTCTATTGTTACTGATAATGGAAGGCCTTTTAAGAATCAAGATGTGGATGAACTTTGTGAAAGATTTCACATTCAACACAGGTTCTCTACACCTTATTATCCACAGGGTAATGGTCAAGCAGAAGCTTCTAACAAAACTATCTTGAAGATATTAAAGAAGATAGTAAATGACGCTGGATGTGATTGGCATGTCCAATTAAACCCAGCTCTGTGGGCATACAGAACCAGTGTTCGCACACCAACAGGAGCTACACCATATGCTTTAGTCTATGGAGCAGAAGCAATTTTACCATTAGAAGTTGAAATACCTTCACTTAGGGTTTCACTCAAGGGATTGATAAGTGATGAAGACTACAGGGTTTCTCGCCTCCAAGAATTAGAATTGTTAGATGAAAGGCGTCAACATGCAGCTAATCATTTGAAAGGTTACCAACAAGTTATGTCCCGTAGCTATAATCACAGAGTTAAACCACGGGCATTTCAAGTGGGTGACTTAGTTTTAAGAGAAAATCCACGTAATCAGCAAGACAGAGAAAAGAAAGGGAAATTTGAACCTAACTGGCTTGGTCCATTTGTCATTGTAGCAGCATACGGTTCTGGTGTATATCAGTTATCCACATCAGAGGGGGACCTGTTTGAGGAACCAATCAATAGTATTCATCTGAAGAAGTTCTATGTCTAAAAAGTCCTGAAAAAAATCAAAAAAATCATAAAAAGTCCTGAAAAAAATAAAAAAAAATAGAAAAATCCTGAAAATGTGCAATAAAAACAAGTAGTGAAAACCTGGCAAACAGGCGTTACTTGTAATTAAAATGGGCTCCTCCATTTATTAGTTTATGTCTTGTTTTCATTTTTTTTCATCCATATCTATCATCTGTATATATCTTTCATTATCCATATCATGTAATGGGAATCCTTATCTTTCATCATGGCTTGATGAAATCTGTACATATCTTTTATCCTTAGGTTGTGTTTACATTGGGGGAAAAATGCAGAAACATACAAACAAGAGAGGGGCAACGAGCTTTTAGAATATCACAAACAGACAAATAACAGTTTGACAAAACACAACAAACATTGTTGTATCAAATCAATCACAACATGTTTATTCAATGCCAATGGAAATCGAAACAACATGCTCCAAACAAATGAGAATATCAATGATGATAACTAAAAATTGGATGATCTTAATCTGAATAAATGTTTGAAATACTTTAAGCAAGAATGGAATGGTTGTTTGATTTTCTATCATATCTCTGGAGTAATTCAATGATGTATTGAACTAGAAGAGCAAGGAAGGAGTATGATTTTTCTTTGACTGCTATTTGTGAGGAAATCATTAGTACTATGCAAATTGGTCATGAGACATGCTCTACTATGTATCATGGATGACATTTCAGAATTTGCATGGGAAAAGGATTAACTCTTGTCTATTTATGCAAGCAAT
>VDFB02176722.1:0-16667 GCA_007258455.2 Sequoia sempervirens
TCACCGCCAAGTATGTGGCTGCATCATCAAGTAAGTGGGCGGTGACAACTCCATCAGAATCCGGGGCATAAATCTCATGCCACCACTCCTTCAATTGCTCATGGCTCAAATACTTGGGAGCTATCTTCTTCCTCCCTGTCATTACCTCAAAGAAGGCAATGCATCCATCATAAACTATAGTAAGCTCACCATCAATTTGCTTCTTTCTCTTTAAAATTTTCTTCAAAGCCTTCTGCCTGATCTACAGCGCTTCGAACCACTCCCACGGTTCATCCACCCTTGAGGAAGGAAGGATTCCATCTTTAGCCAATTGATCCTTGCCATGTCCCAAGATAACCTTCGATTTCTGCAGCAGGAGATCCATATCATTCTTATCCTGGGACAGAATATACTCCAACAGCTCCTTTGCCCGGACTGCATCCTTCCCTACAGATAAAACTGTCTTGATAGCATCATCTCCTTTTGCTTGTACACTCATTAACCAGTCCGTGGCAGCCTGAGCAGAGGTTTTCATCTTTTCTATTCCAGAAATTGTCTCCTTAGGCAGAAAGCCAGGGGTAGCAGATGAAGAAGGGTGAAGTGACTGCAAAGGTTTCATAACCTCCTCCAAACACTTCCTCAACCGTTCATTCTCCTTCTTTAGCTCATGTTTAGTTTGGGTCTCCTTTTTCAACCTATCCACAATTATGGTGCTGGATCCCTCAAACTCCTCAATATCCTGCTCCATGGAGGCCGGGCCGAGGTTGATTGTCTGGACATTATAGTCCTGGCTTGTAATATCCTCCCTCATTTTATCCGTTGCAGGGGTGGCAATGTGGACTACCCTATTGTGCGCTTCATCCCTTTCCACCCGGGAGATGACCTTTGCAGCCTTCTTCTTTCCTTTGCCAATTTTTGACAACATTTCATCCCAGTCCAAGGGGGTGTCCTCAACAATCACTTGCTTCTTCCTCGCAAGTTCCTTTTCGAGCCAGTCCGGGGCTACAGGGTCAGTCTGAATTTCTTCCACTCCGGCATTTTCTGGCTCCTCCGTCACTTTCTCTTCCTCTGCAGTTGTTGCCTTATCATCCTCCTTCTCCAGAAGCTGCTCACCTGGATCCACTTCTTCAAGTTATGCCTCTTGCTGCACCGGTGAGGGAGTCTTGGCAGGGATATTCTCCTCTGGCTCTGGTGATCCGCGGCCTTGGTCAATCTCTGGAGAATCTTCATATTGCACCAACGGAGAAGTGTGTCCTTCTTCTGTTCCCACCTCAAGCTTAGCCGCCTCACTGAAAAGTGTTCCTTCCTCGAACTATTCTGCCTCCCCGCTAGTTTCATGCTCATCCGGATTCTCCGGTTCAGGTGCGCTTGGTGGCGGAGAAACAGACTTTGGTGGCTCTTCAACTGGTAACTTTGGGGAGGAGTCCCTCTGCTGTACAACATCCTTGGGAGAGGGAGTCCTTGATTTTCTTGTGTAGACCTTGGTTTTTCCCCTCCGGAACTCTCCACATCGACAATTGGAGGTTCATCCTCTGAAGCAACTTGATCTTTCCTCTTGGCGGTCCTTGTCGTCCTAGCTTTCTTAGGTGGTGGAGGAGCATCCTCCTCTTCAGCTTTCTCCGTTTCTTCCTCATCAGAGGACTTGCTGATTGTCAGAGTCTTCCATCTTCTCTTTCCCTTCGGCTTCCTCTTTGTTTCAGGTTCAGCCCCTTCCTTAGGACCTCTGACTTTTATCTTGAATGGCGATGTTTTCACTATTTTCCCTTTGGCGTCGTCTTCCTCGGATTCTTCAGAAG
Organism: Sequoia sempervirens; assembly: GCA_007258455.2. NCBI lineage: Eukaryota > Viridiplantae > Streptophyta > Pinopsida > Cupressales > Cupressaceae > Sequoia > Sequoia sempervirens. The sequence continues at coordinate 1,776 of VDFB02176722.1, forward strand.
TTGACATGGGATTGAGATTTCCCATCAAGTCAAAAGTACAAGTCACCTTTGCACTTTCCAATTCCCAGATTTTATGCTTTATCCACGAGGAAGTGAACTTCATGACAGGAGCCATCAAATCCTCCAGCTCTGTAATTTCATTCTCGTTCTAGTCAATATCTCCGGTTGGCCTACCCTTCACCGCATCATAAGCGTGGTCTTGCACCAGTTTTCCGTCATCATCAAGCTGATCCAGAATCAGTTTAACATTGTATTGCCTAATGGCCTCCACCGGCAACCTAGAATATCTTTTCTTCCTCGCCTCAAGGTCATCTTTGATGTTGACCCAGTAGTCTTCTAGATCATCCTTGTGCCTATATTCCCGGGTAGCTCTCTTCTGAGCCTCTCTAGTTATGTCAAAATTCATTCTTTTCGAATGGAAGGAGAATCCATAGGCTGCCAGTTCCTCCCCCGCGGTGTGAGCTGATTGGATAGACGGGCACATCTCTCCCACACCAATCCCAAGAGGGAAGTCTCCTCCGAAGCCTGTCTTGTGCTTCTCCCTCTTCACCACTGCATCAAACTCACAGATTTGTCTTACAACTTCCAGCAGCACAATGTGGTCAGTGGAATACCGAGGCAACCTGTAAGGGGCTACTGGGCATCCACCAATCCTGAGGTAAGTGAACGTAGGGAACTGGATGAACCATGCTCCGTAGTTCTTGATCAGTCCTTTGGCCCCATCGGATAATCTGAGGTGCTCAGCATTCTGGAGCGTCCGGGTGATATGCATTGTAAATGCATCATTTGCCCTCCTGTAATCCTTATGCCCCAGATGCAACTCCGGATACACTTCATAAATTATATCCTGTCCGATTGTTCCCTTCGGACTCAGGCCCTTGTATGGGTAGGAGATGGCCAACACATACATTACATATGAAGACATCGTGAATTTCTTTGCCTCCAGGACATTTCTCAACTGTCTGTCAATCTCAGCACTAATTAGCCCTGCCCAGTGATAGTTGGTCCCTTGACTAATTTTGGTGATCACATGGACCATCCAACTCTCCAATACACCTGCACCTCTTAATCCTGCCACCCTGCTCAGAAGTGTGATGGCATCATATACCTCTGACCTGAATTTTACCCTGTGCAGCTGTTTGGGCAACTTCGAATGGTGGGACTTTGGCTTCTCTGGCCATGAGTTGATTATCTGCTGAGCCTTGACTGGCTCATTCTCATAGTAGGTCCTGGCAGTGTCAATATTTAGGGCACACACTGAAGGAAGGTTCGGCATGCTGAAAGCTTGCACAATAGAGGCCGTACTAAAGTTGGCCAAGACTCTCCCTTCGGTGCTGACCACTCTGTGTGTATCAAAATCATATTGTCGAGCGCACTCCAAGATTAATTCATAACACTGCACCACCGGAGAGAACCCTGCCACATGTACCAATCCAGAATTCATCATCCCCTATCTTAGGGCTGACTGATCCTTCTCGGCCATTCTCTGTTTAAACTCCTCATAACACCAAGCACCAACATTAGTATCTGATACCTCGGCCCACACGGATGACACCTTTCCCTTAGGAAGCAGGTTCTGCATGTCCAATCGTAGTCGTTCTGTCTTAGAGATGGATGAAGCCCCTGCGCCACCCTTGGACTTTCCAGCAACTGCCTTGCTTGATTCAGCCTGCACGTCCAAAAATCATCGTTAGTATTCAATTATTGCTCATATTCCAATCCAAAAGGTTAGCACAAAATCATACAAATCAATCAAAATCTATTGCTAAAGCTAATCCTTCGAGATCCGGAGAAATCAGATAGTCCGGGAAAATCACGCAAACTGGGAAAATATCGTCGGGGCAAAATTTCAGAGAAATCTGACCCAGACGGATTCCTACTGCCAGAGCATCATTAGTCAAATAAATCGTTAGTGCAGATGAAAAAAACAAAGGATAATCATTGAATTCACTTATTGGCAACAAGAAAGAAGCATCAAACAACCGTTCCTCTAATCCTATCACCGAAACATTTGAAAGGACACGATCAGACAGGAAATCCGGAAAAATCCGGATGGAACGGACTTTCGTGGATGACTTAAAATGTTTCGAAAAAGATCCCAGTCCGCGGAACAAACTCAAACCGGGAAAATCCGGAAGCAAGGAAATTCCGCGATGACCTCGGGAACCCGAGAAAATGACAGAACGCAAACCAAAACCCAAACGACCACGGGGTCCTCCCCACCTAAGCTCGAATGACCTAAGAACTGATGACAATCAATGAAATTCAGCGCGCAAAAGACCCCAAAGTCCCAGAAACTTGCAAAGGACAAATTCCCACATTAAAATGATGATGCCCTAAATCGAATAATCAAATCTCCGCCATTAAAACCAGAGCAAGCTTTAGGGTTTAAGATATCGGCTAAGAATTTACCTAAAGCACTCGAATCTTCACAAGATGGCGAAGTCAACAAGATACAGGGACAAAATCGCTCAAACAAGAAGAAACCTTTGCTCTGGGCCCAAATACCAAAGAAAAAACCCCAAATTAGCACGATATGGCAGATTCCGCACTAAAAGAACAAGCAATCAAGCCTAGAACTCTGTCTAAAGGATACACATGCAACCAAACGGATGGACAAACTCGCAGGAGACGAGTGATAGGGTTTCATCATACAAACGGGTCAAACCCCGACTCTATAAATATGAAATTAAAATCAAGCAAGAGCTGACCCAAATCTAATAATACCCAACTGGAAACCCTCAATCACCATGCAAGCAAAATGGAAGGGTAATGACCACATACCATGGATCAAAGCGGAAGAAATTCAAGCTTGAGAAGGCGACCTTCGCAGCAAACACGCCCAAGCAGCGAAAACACCAACACCGGCACTCAAGCAATCCTCATGCGAACAAATTAGGATCGATTCTCAAAACTCAGATAGAAATTCAAAATCGCCAGAGCAAAACAAGGGAGCAATGAAGTTAGAATGGCACTGAAAATGCCCTAAATCCGCCCTTATACCCGCCTGAGCGAAGGTACCTCAACCATTAATGCGGACAAGACACTCCCTCCGACAAGTCCGAAACCCGAGCCCCAAGGGAATCGAAAAATCCCAAAGGAACACACTGATTCGCGAAATGCAGAAACGGGAAATGAGGAAGGCCGGGATTTTGCAGAATCCGGGAAATCCAAGGACCGGAACCTCAAGTAAGGCAAAAACCCGGAATTGGAGAATCCTGCAGAACGGACAAGGAACCAGGAGTCCGGAAACCACCAGGTCGGAAAATCCCGGATCCAGGTGAAAACCCGGACCTGGCGAAAAACTCATTTTCAATTAATTCAAACCTCAAGGAAAGGTCAAAGCCAGCAAGACAACATGTCAAGACCCTAAGATAATAAATCCAATAGAACCAAAGGTCAAAGACACCAAAAAGAGGGTCCCTACTCTAAGTGGGGCGTGTGTGCAAAAACCGCATAACGGGATGTTCATGGATCACTGCTTGCTCCATTTTGTGGACCTCTCTCTGTTTATTGTTGTACCCTAATGTTCATGCTCTTCATGCATTTAGATCATTGTGATTGGTACATCATCATGAGTCATTGTGTATTTGATCATTTTGACACAAGGTATGCACTGTAGGGGTATTGCATTTAGACCTTAGAACCTTTGTTGCCCCATTTCATATATCATTGTTGTTGTCCTATAGCATGAGATGTAGCATGCATTTCTCTTTAGGACTGTCCCAACCTTCATGGCTTCCACGACAATGTTTATTTTTCCACATGTTTGTTATCTAGTTTCCACAACATTTTATCCATTTTGATCATGCACAATACATAACACTATCTCCTCACTTTGATCCTAGTGGGCAGACACATGTCACCTATGTTGGTGACCTGAAAGCTCACCATCCTATGTGATGTGTGGTTGTCCAATAAGGTTAAGGTGAGAGGGACTTGACAATGCCTTGGATTATTTCTTCTTGTTGCCATATAGGCTTCATGGTGGCTTTAGGCATGCCTTGATTTCTCCTTCATTATTTAAGAGATTCATAATTGAACTTGATACATCTTTTGAATCTGATAATGAAATTTGACCAACTGGTGTGATTCCATATTGATTTAATGCATTAATAACATCTATATCTTTGATCAAGTTGCTCAATTTCCTATTTCTCTCAAAGCATGTTGAGCTCTACCCTCGTGGGAGCCACATTTACCCCACATGCTACATTTAGCTGAATCAGAACAGTAACAAGACTTGTCTGAAATCTGCACATGAAGCAAACAAGTTAGAAGAGTAGATGCATATTTTGGATGTGTTTGATGGCTTCATTGTTTTCCAGGACATCCAAGGTTTGCATGCTTATTTAATGCACTTAGGGATCAGTTTCTACATGCATAGGTAGGTGTTCATGTAAGGTTTGAGATCTTTCATTGCTTAGAGCATTGCTCTAATGTCATTGTGATTGCCATATGCAGGAGCTAGGAGCACTACAAAGTTGGGAAGGACACAAGCAGCTCGGGGTAGCAGCAAGACAAGATGAAACTTTCAAAACCAATCATTCTCAGGCAATGACTGGTCTCCACCCTTATATGCACATTCTATTTGTTTACTTATTCATGTATACACTGTTCTTTATTTTCATTGAATAAGTAAAGTTAGTCCCTTGGCTTGTGAGGGACATGTACACTTCATGATTATCAATAAAGATTACATTTGTAGCACATATGGTTTTCTTTTCTCATTTGTTGTAATTGCAACATTGGAATGAAAATGTAATATGTTTCATTTGACAATATCTTTCATGCATATTGACGACTTAGAGGACTATGGTTTATCTTTTAAATGTTTAAACGAACAACACAGAAAGAATAAACACTAAGTTACCTGATTTCAGCTGAAAGCTAAAAATTAGGTAATAGGTTTCACATGCAAGCTAATGGACAATGGTCAATTTTTTCAAATTTGGTTAGCTCAAGGAATGTAAAATTAAGTTTTGATCAAGGTTGATAAGATTGTGCCAATAATTATGTCCAAGGAAAAGGTAATATTAGAGTTGTATCTAGGCCATAAAGGATAATTTGAGTAAAGGACTAGGATAAGTTTGGGTTTGGCCAACTTTTGCGCTATAATATCTCAAACTAGACACCCAGATGACACATTTATCAACAAGGCTAAATGAGTGCAAGACAAAAAGGAAATGAGTGAAGTATGCACTTTTCTAGTTTACATTTTACCCCCACTTTAATGTGTATGTGAATTTATCATTAAACATGTATACTAAATAGTTGGCATGAGTTTTCCACAATCCATATAGTATAATCTTAATATAATATCTATGAATACAAAAACATACATAGTGAATCTAATAAGCAATCCTAATATTATGTATGCTAAAGTAAAATATGTAAATAGGTAACTTAACAAGCATATTTTAAAAAGGACATATTTTCAAAAGGATACAACTTGGACGATAGCCCTCATCTTTCATGTCCTTAATTTGGTTCGTGGCCATAAACATAAATAATATATTACATTTCCATGAACCTATTGTACCCTTCACAAACACCCCATTTTACCTAAATGGTAATTTTTTTTGCCTTGGTGACTTGATTGATTCACTTGTGTTATTTTTATCTCAATTGTGTCAATAACATATTGTTAATGGTCCTGGGAAAGGTTTTTTTAGGTTTAGCTTATCAACTGAGCCTTTACAAAAGTTCTAGAGTGTTGTTAATGTGAAATTCAAGTTCTTCCTAAACTTTTGCAGGATTGTGAGATTCTCAAGGACTTGTGGATTTTTTACTTATAATCCAAACTCTCAATGCCCCTTAAATTCCCACATTCTTGGTCACCCACTTTTGAAACCTTTTATCTTCAAGAAGTTTTTTTGTGTGAGTTTGTGATCTCCATCGTCCATCTTCCACTTCATTCATTTCATATAAAATTTGGACATCCCAATAAAATCTACCAAAGTGCATATCCAAAAATATCAATCTTGTAAGATTTTCATGGACTATTTTCATTCCTCTTTTTTGTGCTTTCACTTTACTTCATATTCCATCTTTCATCTTCTCAACAACCCACTAGTATGTAGTAATGGTTCATGCATGTGAATTTTCCCTAAATAGAGATTATTTTTCCTTTTCATTCACACTACTTGCAAATTGATTTTTAGAGCTCAAACAACCTCCACAACTTCCAAATCCATCATTTTCACCATTGAATAATTTGGTAGAATTGTGAAAAAAGCATAAAACCATGAGTTGCAGTATCAAAAAACAAACAAATACACCTTCCACACAAGATATTTGCAAACAATATATGCAATATTCCTCAAGAAGAAAAAGCTACAGAAGCAAGAGACTCTCAAGAAGATATGAAAGCTCGAGATATTCTCTAGATAATTACAATGAGGGTTGAGTGCTTATAAGAGAAAAGCCCTAAATGAGAAAGGGATTAGATCATGACAAGTGTCAACATCACATGAGATGAGACATAATGATCTAATATTAGCTCAACTACTAAAGTATTAAAACACTCCTAAGTTTAGCTTAAGTACATGAGAATAAATTAGTCTAATAATCAATTAAAGATTAATTAATTATTAGCTAATGCATGATTACTCTAACACCCCCCTTTAAGATGAACTTAGGAAGTAGCTAAAAACCCTAAAAAGAATGCATGATGGGTTCTGACAAACAAGGCCATGTAAGGTACCCAAGTACAAACAAAAGATCTCTATAATATGAAGAAATAGACAAAACCTCATGGGAAAAACTCCACTCCAAAAAGAGATGAAAGCCAAGTGAAGGACTGAAGAAGCCTCTGAACAAGACAATGTCTTGAAAAATAGGAACATGTAGAACATCCAGAAGCATGAAGTTGTAGACTGTTGTCGAAGATGATTGATAGAGTGTTGAATGAAGAACCTCCAGAATTAGGAATGTGCGAGTGTCCACATGGTAAGTGATCCATCTCATCGAAATGCATGTAACCAACCATTGATGTACACTGCATCCAAAAATACATAGGAACAAATATTGTATACATAGCTCACTCCAATGCGAAACCAAGGAAGCATTAGCACCAATAGTAGAAAACCCCCCCATACTGCTAAAAAAGGGAGAGCCATGACAGGAACACTGAAACTGTGTGAACCAAGAAGTGCATGTAGGAGAAACAACCTACAAATAAAAGTGTGTGCTTGAACTAGGGCACACACGCATGAGGCATGAATAACTGAGATTCATTGTTGCCGTGGAAGGGATACTCACTTGACAAAGGTGTGATGGCAAAACAAAGGAAAACATCAAACCCCCCATGGAACTTTATATTATAGTGTGAATACAAAAGGCACAATAGGATGTGCAAAATCCCCAAAAAATTATACACTAAAATGGCACTTTATCTCAGTGCATCTACAAAAGAGAATGTGCATGAAAAATATGTCTACAATGCCCAAATAGGACTAAATACTAGAAATACATATACAACAGCCAATAACGAGTCATCCCACACAAATGAAAAGTTTATAAGAGCTAAAATGTCCAAGTAAGTCACCAGCGTGTGAAAACACATAAATCCAAATAAAATGTACTTGGAGAAAAATTTGGAAAAATTGCATGGATGGAACTAAAGAGCTCTGAGAGACGGTTCCAACGCAGCTGGAATCACAAAAAACGAAGAAACTGGTCAAAAGTTACGAGCTCAGGATTGAAAATAGTTCCTCTGACTTCAACAGGTTGTAAAATGCACTAGAAGAAAATAAAGCGATTAGACCCACACCATTGGAAAGTTGATGGAATCAACTTTTTGACGATATCTCATTTGTTGAAAAATGATATCATATGCCCTAGTTATGGCGAAAAGAAAAAAAAACACCCCTTTTAGGGCACAAAGGCGGTCAAAGGGGGCCATGTAGCAATTTGTATTGACGACGTCAACATGACATCATGTTGACATCAACAAAATATTCCAAGGAATATTCTCTGTCACCGGGGAAAAAATTTGACTCCCCAGTGAAAAGAAAATGAATGGAATATTCCTGAATTTGACGGAATATGCCCAAAAATCCCATGCACCGGTAAAAAATGCATGTGACTGGGAAAACAAGCAAAGTTTTCGGTAAAAAAATAATTTGGTGGCTAATGTATAAAGGCGACTGCCAATTTTGGAACTGTTGCTGGTGGATAGGGGGTAGGGTATGGGTGGGGCCCATAGTAGGTACCCTGCATTTAATGTGCCAACCAAAAACATAAACCCTCTGCCCCCAATAAATGTCATACTCCAAAAAATAAATGCGCCTAACTTTGGAAAAATCAACCTAGCTTTTTAATGATTTTTTTTTAATTTCTTAAAAAATAAAGAAATTTTTAAAAAATCACACAAACCGATTTTTTTAAAGATTTTTTTTCGATCTGCGTGCACAAGATCTCGTACAAGGGATGTACGGGCCCCTAAAATTTATGTGCCTCAAAAGCCCCCAATGGCCGATTTTAACGATTTGACATGCGATCTTAAGGTTTTTGGGCCTTCTGAGCACAATGGTGACGTTTGTTTTGCACCAAAATTGTAGCTACCCGCCAAATCTGGAAACAAAGCAACTACTTCAAACCTTCTTAGATCTAGCATCAGGAGTCGAAATCAGGAGAAACAAAAGCCAAATTTGACTTCCTCAACAGTTTCGAATCCAATGGTGAGGTTCTTTTCATGCCAAAAAGCACCAAAATTTTTCCCACCTCCAAAATTTACAAAAAGAGCAAAGGTAATTCAGATTTGAAGCTTGCAACCCTTATTGAAGAAAATAAACCTCATAAATTGAGAAGGCATTCGATGAATCCACGCTCTTATACCATGTTAGAATTGTGAAAAAAGCATAAAACCATGAGCCACAAGATCAAACAACAAACAAATACACCTTCCATGCAAGAGATCTACAAACAATATATGCAATATTCCTCAACAAGAAAAAGCTATAAAAGCAAGAGACTCTCAAGAAGATATGAAAGCTCGAGATATTCTCCAGATAATTACAATGAGGGTTGAGTGCTTATAAGAGCAAAGCCCTAAATGAGAAAGGGATAGGATCATGAAAAGTGTCAACATCACATGAGATGAGACATAATGATCTAATATTAGCTCAACTAATAAAGTGTTAAAACACTCCTAAGTTTAGCTAATGCATGATTACTCTAACAGAATCTTGCACTTGCATATGTTATTGAGGTTTCTTGAATTTTAGTGGTGTGGGAGTCTTGTCATATGAGTTGGTTACATTCTTGGAGTCAATAGGATTTGTGGAGGGCTAGGAAATGCTTATGGTTGATTTTTTTTACTTTCAAGCATTTATACTAGCAAGTTATTTGTTAGATATTTAATTATATAAGCAAATTTAGAACTAAAAAGTGGGTTTTATGATTCATTTTATCAATTATTATTATACTTTGAGTCGTATTTAGTAGGTCAAATTTAGGGTTTGGTTTTAATTCAAAATTTTAGAGCCCTAGATTTGTTTGTAAAAAGTATTCTCAAATTTAGATCTTTAGAATTATTAGGATGCCTTAAATTGCAAATGATTTCCCATTTTTTAATCCACCAAATAATGTTGCCCTGGGAAATCTTTAAATTGATTTAAAATGTTTATGTTTAATCAAGAATATCTTGATGACCATAAGGATTCCTCAAATCTTTTGATAAATGTGTTGACTAATGTTGGCACCTTATAGGCTACTCTACTAGGTGGCAAAACATGGGTATTATCCATAAAAGAAAATTAAGCTCAAATTTGTAGGGAACCTTAAGTCTAAAGTGGGGCATCTAGTGGCAGGTGATTCCATTAATTTTAAGCTCATCAAGGAAGGATTTAGGAAGGATATAGGTGGGGATTATACATAGGATGGAGCTAGGCACAAAATTTAATAGTTTGACAAGGGGTAAAGGGGGATAAACCAAAGAGAAATTAAAGGCGGGGTTAAGAAATGGTATAGAGATAAAAAAAAATGAATAAAAGGGAACACAAAAAATATAAATAAGACCATGGGAACATGTTACACCCCATTGTGTGATTACCAATTACCATTACTTTTTATGACTTAAAATGTCAATAGATGATTATGTTTTTGTATATATTTCGATGAAAATGAGATAAATGAATGTGCAATGTAATATAAATGCTTTAAATGCTTTGATGATGAAAATAATATACGGTGTATATGGATGTTATGTTATTGGCTAACTTCTTTTTTGATGCACTAAGTTGGATGTAGGAAAGAATTGAGCCCTCTTGTATGAGAGGGGGAGTTTCACCCAGGAGAGGAGTTTGGTATGGTAACCACTAATATGCCTACTTGAGCTATCACACACTCACAACCTAGTTTAGTCAAGTTAAGTCAAGTCAGTTAGGGATTCAATAAGTAAACCCTTGGTCATAGTTTTTGGGATAACTGGAGTGATTGTGTGATTGTCTTTTATTTCCTTTGGGCATTTCTTTGGTTTGAATTAAAGTGACTGAATCTTTGTACTGGGTATACGTTCTACTTCAAGATTATATATATATGCATATGAACATATATGTGTGTGCACATATGTAGGTAGAAATGCTTGTGTATACTCATACGTGGATACATCATATACATGGGAAATCAATTGGACATATATATACACTTTGTATAAATACTTATTGATATATATATATATATATGTTTATTATAAGATGTTAAAATAATGATATATATTTATATATGTACATATTTAATGATATATACACACATATGTATATATTAATATACATGTATATATATTTATATATGAATATGATTGGTAATTAAATGATCTTAATATATATATTATAATGGTCGAACATTACAATATATATAGATATATATATTGAATGGTATGACAAGATATCATAAAACTTATCTATTTAATGAGTACATTAAGCAAAGTTTAAACAAACAATGCTACACATATGTAATGCAAAGTAAAGCAAGTAATGTTTAAAGTTTAGATGTTGTGCATATATGTATATAGGTGATGGATTAAACATTATTCAACAACATTTTAGTGTTGGACAATGGAATAGTGCTTAAAGTGTTGTGTCATGTAAAGGGAATAAAGTGCATTTAAACGTTTAAGTTGCTAAGTATTGGAAAAGCCACACACAAAAATAAAGAGGCATGAGACTTGGCCAAAGCCACGATTTGGCAGAGAGCAAAGAGAGTTTGTTTTGTATCAAACTAGAAGCCACTATTATAGGTGCCATAAGCAGAGACTTGGCATGAAAAGAGCCACACTAATTAGTAGAAAACTATAAGGAAACCATTGCAAATTTTTGACTTAGTAAATTTGCTACAAGCTGGCTGGAAAGAGGTGTCTCAGTCATATATTAGAATCTAATTTTACTTAGACTGTATATGTGTTAGAATTTTGATTCACTTAGCTGCCATATTTTACTAGATTTACTTAGTCGACTTGTTTAAAGATGGAGTTGGTTTAGGATTTGTGTTTTCTATTTTAGAGTTGGAAAAAGGATGGGAAAAGGTGGTGATTGGGGAAGCTAAACTATAGCATTAAGTTTCTCAATGTTTCTTATAAATAGAGGGCACCCTCTTAGTCTTTGGCATTCATTCGTTTGGAATTAATTCATTCATTTTGTTGTAGTTTTCTTTGTGCAAATAGTGTTGAGTGAAAATAGTGAAAAGTGAGAGATTTCTTGAGTGTTTGTTAGTTATTTACTTGAGAGTTTTTGAGTGTTGGGAAAGAGGCTTGAATTGGAGATAGGCTGAAAATTATAGGAGCAGCAAGTGAAGTCTTTGGAATTGAGCTTTGAGAATGATTTCTCCATTGGAAGCAAAATTTCCAAGCATGCTTGTCTTTCTTATTTTGTTATTCTCTTCTATTGAATTCCATGTGTTTGCAAGTGCTTTAGGAATTGATGATTGCATGTTATATAGAGCTTGCTTATATGATTGGTGAAATCTTATTAGTTTAAATATGCATATATCTATTATGTTAGAAGCATGTGATTGTATTTATTAGACAACTATAACTAGAATGTATTATTATAATATCTAGGATATTGTAAAAGAATGATCGCATAAAGTGAGAGAGGTAAGGCATAGGTGCACCGTGCAGGAGCACCTACCTTAAAAACAAGCATATTTTGATGTTTTGCTTTTAAATCATTTCCTTTTTGTTGTGCAAGGTCCTAATGCCTTTTAGGATGTGTAAGAGGACCTTTTTAGAGCTTAGATAACCTTAAAATAAATGGGGAACTTGTTTTGTAGGCGTTTCCTTAAGTTTTGGCAAAAACTGGAAAACACGGTGTGTTTTCAAACGCGAATTGTTTTATCATTTTAGAGCCCGAAATAGCAAAACCTAACGGATTTCTCTTGATGAAAAGGAATCTATCGACTTGTTGAGAGGTTAGATTTTATTTTGTATTGGCATTTTTTGTGAAAAAGAGGAGGAACAACATTTTTTTTTTCCCTTTTTGATGTGAAAATTAGAGATTTTTTGTTCTTGCGTTAAAAACAGCAAATAGAGGATTAATGTTAATCTTTTGTTGATTTTTCTAGTGCGTGGGAAATCTTTTTGTATCAGACCAGTGGCGTGTTAATTAGAAAATCCAACGCTTTCATTGTTCTTGTACATTTTTTGGGTTTTTGTCTTTTATTTCTGTTTTGTTTGAAACTAGTAATAATGGAGACTTAGGCCGCATTCTTCCTGTCCCAGTATTCATGGACTCATTAGGGATGTGGCCAAGCTCCTCATTTTTATATAGATTAATGGTAGGAAGCATCTGGAGTTCTCAAAGCATGCTTGAAGACTTTTCCTAGGCGAGACCAAGAGGTGCCCGGTTGGGAAAAGACTTTCTTTGTATTGTCCATACGTGGCAGGGGTGTTAAATTTCTAATAGAGCAGAGTGTGAAGTGTTTGTAGAAGCCTTCACCAAGTTTGGAATGAGTGTAGAGTCTTTGGTTTGCTGTCTGGAGGCTAGAGACAACAAAATAGTCCAAGGAAAGGTTAAGGAAAACCCTAGTTCTTGCAAGAACAGGGTACATTATCAGTACGAACAAAAAAATAGTCCAAGAACCTGGAAATTTGTTGTGCTACAGATTTGAATAAGGTGTCAGAAGCAGACTTGGCCTTGATAAGGTGAAAGGAGGAAGTGAGGAGAGTTTTCCTTTGTGTGAAGAGACCTAATTCTTGTAGCCACTCCAAACCCTAAGCCAGGGTATGAAGAAAGAGATGGAAGGAAGGAGTTTTGAGCTTGTGCAAGAACCTTTCCATGACTGTTCTAAAGCCTTCAAAATCCATGTACACCCCTGCATGCAAATTGGGAAGAAGTTAGAGGCTTACTAGTCTTTATTAGAAATAAGGGCTAGATTGAGTGTATGAGGAAGAGCATCAAGAACTCTTTGGAGGCAGCAAACTGGCAAATAAGCACCAAGAACTGTTTAGCAGCAGCAAACTGGAATTGATAGCAGGGTTGGCAAGTGACCAGGGGTGCCTATTCACTTTTAGGACCTATAGGTTGAGTGGTGGAGTGAAACACCAAGGGGTTGTCTATCGAAGACCCAAAGCATTGAGATTGTGAGTATCTCAATCCAACCCTCGTTCTATCATGTACTATGATAAGATTGTCAGTTATGATGTTATGTCAACCAGTGTGTGTAATGGGGTTTGTTCTTGGGATTAGGTAAACCAAGGTTGGGAATAACCTAGATGGTCAATTAGACCACCCAAATGTACATTACCTTTTGGGATGGATTCATGTTACTAGGAACAATCTAGTCAAGAGTTATTATGGTCATGTTATTTACTAAATTGAGCAATGGGGTGGGTGAACATACAACATCCACTTCTTAGAAGTGAGACACCACTTATTAGAAAGTGAGCTTGATGTATATATATGAAATATTTTGCTAAAGTAGTGTAAGTTTCCACTACGTACACTTGTTGGTTCACTATGAGCCAGTATTGCATAACTAGTAGGGAGTGTCATGCATATAGGCAGGTATCCACTATATGGAAACACTAGTTATGTAGGACACAACACCATGCTCAGGTAGGCTATTATAATTATGAGGGTTACCAAGCCAACCTCTACTTTGAAGGGAGGGCCATCTTACCAGTTAGGTAGATGCGTGAGGGACCATAGTAAGTCTGTGGTTGGAGGAAAAGAACTTGGGTAATACTCTCCCTCATGTAGTCGACAACCAATATTTGAGGATGTATGCTCCAACAGGGGACATCTGGACCATTTGTACTTTATTTCATTGAGCTCTTAATAACAATGTATGTAATCATGATCTTGTATCTTTATGGAAAATGTATTTGAGAAATGATATCATTACTTGAGATTATGTAATGTTACCTTATTCATGCAATAGAGATTTGAAATGAGATTATTTTGAATATGCATCTTTGTTATTGAATTGGAAAAAAAAAACTATGTATTGGTAAACTTAAATTGTTAACATATGGATTAAAACTTAGGTGAAAATAATAGGTAAAACATTGGGCTTGTTACACAACATAAGAAATGGGGTACATATGGCTAGGGGTAGCATAGGCTAGGAAAAAGGTTTCAAAGTGACATAAGACGCACACAAATAGACCAGGGGATGAGAATTTATAGATAAATATCACAAGGAAGTTGTAAGGTGTGTAAATTCTATTTTTACACCTAGCTCTCACTTGAACTTTGATGTAAAAATAATGAGTGAGATCCTTGCCATCAAGTGAGCTAGTATACCAACCTTGAAACACCATAAAAATAGTTATATGAGACAACCTATCATTCACTTTGGAAATGCATTCAATCAATTTATATTTGTTTTCTTTTTATGCATACTTTTCTTTCCTACCTTAGCCCTAGAAGTTATAAACTCTACATACAA